>SJYQ01044947.1:0-38674 GCA_006410935.1 Redunca redunca
AGGTGGTCTGGTATTCCCATCTCTTTCAGAATTGTCCACAGTTTATTGTGATCCACACAGTCAAAGGCTTTGGCATAGTTAATAAAGCAGAAATAGATGTTTTTCTCCTTTAATCTGGTCTCAGTTAATATCTCAATGAGCTTCCCTAGTTCCTGTGTGTGCAGAGCTAAGTCACTTCAGTGTCCAACTCTGTGTGACCCTGCAGACTGTAGCCTGCCAGGCTCCTCTGTCCATGGGATTCTCCAGGCAAGAATACTGGAGTGAGTGGCCATGCTTTGCTCTAGGGATCTTCTCAACCCAAGCATAGAACACCATCTCGTAAGTCCCCTGTATTAGTAGGCGAGTTCTTCACCACTAGCGCCACCTGGGCCTCAGGTGATCTCTCTGGAATGAAGTATGCTGATGTCTTCCATTAGTTGGGGGCTTTAGTTCTATAAAGAGCTCAAAGATATTGTTATGTATAGTCCTTGAGCTGTAATCAGGACCCTGTCCCAAGGCTGCTCTATTGTTTCTTGGCTGTTCCACCCTTGTCTCTTGCATCCCTTTGAAACTCAGGGAAGGTCAAGGAGGCTGGGTCTATTCCCTACAAACAAGAAACAGTGGTTTCAAGAGACAGAAAGGCTTCCATGACAGGATGGTTTCCACACCCATGCCCACAGGGTTCTGCTTGGTTTCAATTTCTATAGCTCTTCCTTTATTTCTGTCTGCACCTCAGTGTCCGGCCCAATTATGAAATAAATGTTTCATTTGTCTAAGCTCATTGGAGCTACATTTCTACTCCTTATAACCAAACCTTTCCACTTTAGACACAGTTGGTATCACAAATAACAGAGAAGGAGGAGATCTGACATCCATGTGTGAGTGGGGGTAGCCAGGGCTGCCTTGGCTCCCTCTCACATCCTGCTCTCAGCCACACCTTCCAGACTGGAAGCAAACTGAACAGGAGGCCCACCAAAGACTCGAACCACCTCCATTATCAGGACCCAAGAAAACACAAGGCCCTGGAAACTTCAAAGGCAGAGCAGAGGCAGAGAAAGGCCCATCAGGATTAGAGGGCATCATCTTTCTCTTTGCAGAAGTATTCTTGGCCATGGCAATTGGGGAACCTAAGAAAACAGCCTGTGCCCTCAGAATCCCTGCCTTTTCTACCTGGTGCTAGGGTGACTTGGGATGGGGGAGGGGGAGCATGATGGGGGGCAGGGGGAGGGTAATGGTCCTGCAGCAGTAAGTGAGGCCTGAGGATTTTTCCAAGGGTGGACTTCACCAGAGGATGACCAACCCCAGACAGATTCCTTCTGGGATTTTTTTGTTTGTTTGTTTGTTCTCAGGAAAAAGGAGCTACCCAAGCATTTGTTGAAACAGAAAGTTGTTTGTTCTTAATGATCATACTTGTCAAGCATGCCAGCATTTCTGCTAAGGCAGTAGAGGTCTGTTCAGACGATGCTTCAGTTCCAAAGACTCATTAGGTGTAATAGTTACAGCAACTGATACTGCTTCTGCCACCCCCACTCCATTTATCAACCCACCTACTCTGCCCTGCCCCGCTCCACTCTCCCCCCAATATCTGCCCCCCATGGCTCAGTAATAAAGAACCCACCTGCAATGCAGGAGATACAGGTTCCATCCCTGGGTTGGGAAGATTTCCCGAAAGAGGAAATGGCAATCCACTCTAGTGTTCTTGCCTGAAAAATTTCATGGACAGAGAACCTGGCAGGCTAGAATCCAAAGGGCCACAAAGAGTCAAATTGAGTGACTGAGTGCACACGTATACTCTGTCCCCAGCTCTGCGTGAAGCTCTTTACATGCTGTGTGATTCCACCACAAAACAAGAGAAACGAATTTGTTTTCCATTGACAACGGAATGAAAGCAATTTTTATTTATCTTTTTCCTTGCTGACTTGCAAGGAAAAAAAATTGGTGACTTCCAGTGACCAATCTCATCAGAAATCACAGTGGGAGAAAGATAGAGAAATAGGGGCAGAGCTCAAGAAGAGACGAGAGATAGGCGAGAAATGCCAGTTTGGCAAAAACACAAGTCAAGGAATCTCCCTTTTTCTAATTACAGGAAGGGATTGCTGGAGCCCTTCTTGTCTCCAGATGTAAGGGGCAGAGATGATGCTCCCCCCTCACTGGGTTGCTGAGAATCCCTGCAATCAGACCAGTGGTGGTAGCTGGTGAGTCCAGGGCCGGATTTTGGCAAGAGGTACAGAACAGAAAAGGAAGCAAAACGGGTGTGTGTTTCTGCTCTTGTTGAAATGCTATTTGCTCTTCAAGGCTTCCTTCTCTGTGAACTCTTCCCCAAACTCCTTCCCACCCCACCCACCGCTATCAGAATGCACTACTCCTCCTCCCCTGTCCTGCCTAGCAGTTTGTGATAAGAGCTATAATACAGTGTTATCAGTCTTCTGTCCATAATAAGGGTTCATGGGTCTAGAGTAGAGGACAAAAATGTCTCTGTCCCTTCCCCCAACCAGAGGTGGAGCCCTTTCCCCCACCCCTTCAATCCAGGCTGGCCTTGTAACTTGCTTTGGTCAGTAGAATGTGGCCAGAAGCAACTTCAAATGTGTCCCAAGCCTGGATCTCCAGAGGCTTTGCCTGCTGCCCCCTTGGAAGCCTTCCCCTGCATGTGACTAAGCCCAAGTTAGCCTGGGAGAGGATGAGAAGGTGTATAAAGAAAGGCTGCAGTTGTCCAGGCCATCACTGATCAGCCAGCTGACCACCCACCACAGAGCCCAATCCAATCCAGCAGAGCTGCCCAGCAGCTCATTAGAGTGCTGCCCAGAAGCAGCACTAAGGAATGGTGTCAGAAACCACTCATGTTGGGGATGCCTTAGCCCACAGCACCAGCTAACTGATGTGTACCCCTGTGCCTCACTGGAAAAGGGGGTGCCTCGAGGCTGCACGTCTTAGATGTTTCAATATCATCTCTTCACTGGTATATTATATCCCCTGGAGAAGGAAATGGCAAACTGCTCCAGTATTCTTGCCTGGAGAATCCCATGGACAAAGAAGCCTGGTGGGCTACACCATGGGATTGCACAGAGGCAGACACAACTGAAGTGACTTAGTATGCACGCACTGGTATATTCCTGGGACATTCAATTCTCAACCAGAACTTTCAGGATGGAGCAGCATAGATTGGAATAAAATAGAGCTAAAATGTTGGTAAAGGGCGGGCAGACACCCAGCACCCATGTGAGCACTATTACGACTATCTGGCTACTTTCCACCTCCCCGAGGCCAGTGCTTGGGAAAAAGGTTACCTGATCACCACAGCCTTTGTCTATCAGTTCACTCGGGGCTGGGTTAATCCCTGCTCAGTTTCTCCCTACCTCCCAAGTCTGGCTGCCCAGATGACGTAACCAGTAACCAATCTTGCAGTTGGAGCAGTCTGTTGGCTGGCTCACTTCCGTGCCCATTAAGGGAAGGCAGACTCTTTAGAAAGAACTGGAAAATATTACCAGCCACCCACTCCACTCGGCTGCCCCCTCCCTTGACCCAGTCTTCACTTCCCAGCCACATACACCCTAATCCCAAGAGATCAGGGCTCAGAGACACTGGAGCCAAAGAAAGAAGAAACTGGAAGTGTAGCCCTGCAGACCTCATGAGCTGAACCACAAGACTCCTTTGGGCATGAGAACTAGTCCTGGAAGAAATCAACTGGGGGCATCTGGGGAGCCCTGCCAGCCACCTCCTCCTTGTCCCTGGCACCTTTTCCTCCAGAAACTTTGCTGTTCGATGCCAGTGAAATGGGCATGGAGGAGTCAGGGTGTCCACATCTGCATTGCAGAGGGGGCCATGCAGCAGATCCCCATCATTTAACCGAATTGTCAGATTCATTTCCAGGTGATGCAGTGGGACTCAAGATTGATGACTTGATGGATTTCGGCAAAAAATCTGGTCTGTTTGCTGAACTCAAGGTTTTGAAAACATTTCAAGACCTATGCTACTTCTCTCTGCAACAAATATAGGTGTAGAGAATTCTACCATTGAAGAGTCACCCCTTCCTGCCTTGGAATCTTCTGCTTTGAATGTTTTCAATGAAAATGACACTAACATTCCAAATTGACCCCTCAAAAACCATGAGGTCTTCGTCAAGCCTCTTTACCCTTATAGACCTTTTTCTTATCTGAAAAGCGAGATGAGAATGCATCCCTACTTCACAGAGTTGTTGAGCAGAACAAATGAGATGACATCAAGAGAAGGTGATCACGCTATAGCTCATGAAAAGCTCAGTGGCAGCTCTGTACTTCCTGCTTGATTTTGCTGCAAACCTTAAACTGCTCTTAAAAAATAGTGCTGGACAGTACTTCCCTGGTGGATCAGTGGTAAAGAATCCTCAATGCAGGAGATACAGGTTTAATCCCTGGTCCAGGAAGATTCCACATGGCGCAGGGCAATTAAGCCCATGTGCCAAAACTATTGAGCCTGTGCTCTAGAGCCCCAAAACCACAGCTACTGAGCCCACATGCCACATCTACTGCAGCCCCCTCACCCTAGAGCCTGTGCTCCACGGCCAGAGAATCCACCACAATGAGAAGCCTGCACGCAACTAGAGAGTAGCCCCCACTCACCGCAGCTAGAGAAAAGCCTGCCCAGCAAAGAAGACTCAGCAGACCCAAAAATAAATAAAATTATTTTTTTTAAGTAGACACTTTATTTAAAAAAAAAAATAGTGCTGGACAAATGTGTGTTGAAGGGATGATGAATGGTTCAGTTCAGTTCAGTCGTTGGGACTCATTTATTCAACACTCAAGGACTAGCAAAGAAGAGCAGAGTCAATGGCAGCATTTCTACCCTATCATGTCTATGGAAAAGGTGGGTTCTTAATCTATTAATGGGAAGGGAAGGACTGCATTTACTCTGAAAAAGTTTTGGCAGTCGCAGCCCAGACATCAATTGAACAAGAGATGAGCAGGGACACTTTGGGAAGAAAATGGCTGATACTGGTCACTTGAGTTTCTGCCCAATTAAGGACCAAGCACTGAGGAAGGGCAGACACTGATGTGGTGTCTCTCATTCTGTCTGCCTGGCACACCTTCTCCCTGCTTCTAAGAAAGTCACCCTCCTTTCGTCAGGGTGTCTTCCTCCCACCCCATGCCACTGGTATTTTACCAGGAGCTACCAGTGATGAAAATCCACCTCTCTGATCACAAGTTGGATAGATAACCAAGGTAGGCCAATGCTTTCCTAAGACTTTCTGGACCAGACTTCTGGAAACAAAAAAGGCAGTTCCTGCTTGGGGTAAAGATAGTAGGCGTGAAACCTGACACATGAGCAAAAACCAAGATAAGGGACTGTCCCTCCCCTTTTCCCCATTCCCAGTTGTCTCTGAGGCCAGCTGCACTTGGCCTCCCCTTGTTACGTTTACAGGAACCAACAAATCCCCCTTGTAGCCTGGGCTGACTATAGAAATTCTGCCATTTGTAACTACTTACAATATACTACTCACAATATAACACTGGGTTGGCCAAAAAGTTCATTTGGGTTTTTATGTAACATCTTAAGGAAAAACCTGAATAAACTTCATGGCCAGCCCAGTACAATTGTAGGTTGTATACTTCAACCTTGTCCCCTCCTTCAAAACCAGTATAACCTCCTGAGAAGAAGACATTGTAAACAAAATAACTGGAAAGCCATGCAAGACGGCACTAGACTGAGTAGCTGTGAGTTAACTCCTTACGCACCTATGTATTTATCCCTTTGATAGGCATTTTTCCCCAACTAACCACTGAGAATGTAAAATAGAACCTACACACGAGAATTTCACAGTCAAGAAATGAGGAAGGCGAAACCATAATTTGCACTATTATGGAATTTATACCCAGATCAGGGAAGCATAGAGGAGGGCTACTTCACTCTGAATGTCATAAGCCTGGGACAGGTATCATGAGGCAGGGTTATTATAAAGATATTTTGAGAGAGCAGAGATTCAGAAGTTACTAATAATATGGATGGGACAAAAGAGACAGAAATCCTAGGAGACTGCAAGGGTCGCCAAAAAGAGCAGAAACCGTAGTAGAAGTGGGTCACGTGGAGCCTGGAAGAGTGAGGTTGTTCAGGGTCCTAGAGAGCTCAAGGAACCGGATGTCTTCCCTCTACAGCCTACCTACCCTGACTTCAGCATCTATATTCAGAAGTTTCTCCACTGAGCGAACCTAGCTCCTCCCCTTCTGCTGCTATTCTTCCTTCCACTGTCGACCACTATCTCACCCAGACTCTGAGCATCTCACCCTTTTTCTCCTGGATTCTGCTTACTCAAATTTCAGCTCTCCCATATGGCAGAGCTACTCCTGCCATATACTGACACACTGTCTGTGCTCTAGCATCTATTCAGTTCAGTTCAGTCGCTCCGTAATGTCCAACTCTTTGCAACCCCATGGACTGTAGCATGCCAGGCCTCCCTGTCCATCATCAACTCCCAGAACTGGCTCAAACTCAAGTCCATTAAGTCGGTGATGCCATCCAACCATCTCATCCTGTCACCCCCTTCTCCTCCTGTCCTCAATCTTTTCCAGCATCAGGGTCTTTTCAATGAGTTAGTTCTTCCATTAGGTGGCCAAAGTATTGGAGCTTCAACTTCAGCATCAGCTCCTCCAATGAATATTCATGACTGATTTCCTTTAGGATGGACTGGTTGGATCTCCTTGCAGTCCAAGGGACTCTCAAGAGTCTTCTTCAACATTTCAAAAGCATCAGTTCTTCAGTGCTCAGTCTTCTTAATGGTCCAGCTCTCACATCCATACATGACTCCTGAAAAAACCATAGCTTTGACTAGACGAATCTTTGTCGGCAAAGTAATGTCTCTGCTTTTAATATGCTGTCTAGGTTGGTCACAGCTTTTCTTCCAAGGAGCAAGCATCTTTTAATTTCATGGCTGAAGTCACAATCTGCAGTGATTTTGGAGCCCAAGAAAATAAAGTCTGTCACTGTTTCCATTGGATGCCATGATCTTCGTTTTTTGAATATTGAGTTTTAAGCCAACTTTTTCACTCTCATCTTTCACTTTCATCAAGAGGTTCTTTAGTTCCTCTTTGCTTTCTGCCATAAGGGTGGTGTCATCTGCGTATCTGAGGTTATTGATATTTTTCCTGGCAATCTTGATTCCAGCTTGTGCTTCCTCCAGCCCAGCATTTTGCATGATGTACTCTGCATATAAGTTAAATAAGGAGGGTGATAATATACAGCCTTGACATAGGACTCCAATAAATAGTCCCTAGCATCTGCTAGGGAAGAACAAAGAAAGCTAATATAGAAGAGGATAAAACTCTCTACCAGGGATCATCAAACTATAGCCCATGGCCAAATCTGGCTGGCCATTTGCTTTTGTAAATAAAGTTTTATTAACACACAGTCAGAATCATTTATTTACATATGATTTGTGCCTGCTTTTATACAACAGCAGAGTTGAATAGCTGCAGCAGAGACCACATGACCTGCAAACCTCTACTGTTTACCATCTAGATCTTTCCAAAAAAACTTTACCGACAGCTGCCCTACACCAGACTGCTTTCTCTGAACTTTAGCTCCAGACACCCCAATATCAAATTTTACACTAATATTTAAACATAATATCTCAAAAAATATATATCAGCATTTGAGACATATGGAAACTTCCTAGGATCCTTTTTTTAAAAACTTTTTATTTTGTATTGGAGTAAGGAATGATTCTAAAGCTGAAACTCCAGTACTTTGGCCACCTCAAGTGAAGAGTTGACTCATTGGAAAAGACTCTGATGCTGGGAGGGATTGGGGGCAGGAGAAGAAGGGTACGACCGAGGGTGAGATGGCTGGATGGCATCACGGACTCGATGGACGTGAGTCTGAGTGAACTCCGGGAGATGGTGATGGACAGGGAGGCCTGGCGTGCTGCGATTCATGGGGTCGCAAAGAGTCAGACACGACTGAGCAACTGAACTGAACTGAACAGATAGCTGATTAACAAGCTTCCCAGACGGCTCTAGTGATAAAGAACTTGTCTGCCAAAGCAGGAGACATAAGAGATGTGAATTTGACCCCTGCACCTGGAAGATCCCCTGGAGGAAGGCAGGGCAACCCACTCCAGTATTCTTGCCTGGACAGAGGATCCTGGTTGGGACAGTCCAGGGGGGTCACAAAGAGTCGGACACGACTGAAGCGACTTAGCACACAAGCAAGCATAGCTGATTAACAATGTTTTGACAGTTTCAGGTGGACAGCAAAGGGACTCAGCTATACACAAACCTGTAACCATTCTGGAACCCTCCTGGAACCCTCTGGAACCCCCTTGTCAGATAAGACTAGGTAGACAGTGTGGTCTCTCCACTGGCTTGTGCCATAGAGATTAGTTATATACGGAACATGGAAGCAACCTAGATGTCCATCAGCAGATGAATGGATAAGAAAGCTGTGGTACATATACACAATGGAGTATTACTCAGCCATTAAAAAGAATACATTTGAATCAGTTCTAATGAGGTGGTTGAAACTGGAGCCGGTTATACAGAGTGAAGTAAGCCAGAAAGAAAAACCAATACAGTATACTAACACATATATATATGGAATTTAGAAAGATGGTAATGATAACCCTGTATGCGAGATAGCAGAAGAGACACAGATGTATAGAACAGACTTTTGGACTCTGTGGGAGAGGGAGAGGGTGAGGGTGGGATGATTTGGGAGAATGGCATTGAAACATGTATAATATCATGTAAGAAACAAATCGCCAGTCTAGGTTCGATGCAGGATACAGGATGCTTGGGGCTGGTGCACTGGGATGACCCAGAGAGATGGTACAGGGAGGGAGGAGGGAGGGGGGAGGGGGGTTCAGGATTGGGAACTCATGTACACCCATGGTGGATTCATGTTTATGTATGGCAAAACCAATACAGTATTGTAAAGTGAAATAAAGTAAAATTTTTTAAAAAAGAAAAAAATTATATATATATAAAGAAAAATAGATTTTTCCCTTAGAATCTTTTTTTCCCTTACTACTTTTCAAGAAAATTCTTTAAGAACTCTCAATTTAGGACAGAAAATACTTACATCTGTCATGGACTATTCTTCAAAACTTCGAAGGGTTCTGGTGTCATCTGTCACCCCCGAGTCCTGCGAGGATTGTGTCCCAGACCATTCCAAACTAACGAAGCTGATCCTATTTCTAAAGCTCTCCCCAAAGAGCATTCCACATCCTCCCTCCTCTCACCCCATTCCGGCCTTTAAACCCATCCTCCCCCTCAGCCACCCCCATCCCCTTCCTGAGCACCTGTTGCTACAACAAAGAGAAGCTCAGAGTGGAACCTTCTGTGCTTGTCCAGGTGATAAACTGAGGCCATCAGAGATGATCATGATGTTTGTTGGATTAGCTCCTTTCGATCACCAGGCAAAGCTCTGGGGTGGGAGAGGCATTTAGAGAGCTACATGTATATAAAAAGGTGATCATATCTAAAAGGAGCTCTCTCAGTAGGCGAAGTCCACCAACAGCTGACATGAGGCAACTTCAATGACTGAGGTGCAGCAGGCAGGATAGGATCTGTGTGGCTCTGCAACTCTCCTGTGGGGCAGATCTGGGGACCACCCTAACCCGGGGCTCCCCCTGGGAGCTTTGTCAAGTCAGCTCCAGCCATGAGCAGCTCAGGCTGCTCCTCTCAGACTCCAAGCAGTCAGATCTAGAGTGACGACGCAAAGACCCAAAGATTTAAGAGCTGTGCACACAGCCAGTGTGAATGTTCAAAGGCTGGGTCTTGGCTCAGAGTTTGTATTTGCGTCATTTGATTATTCTAGAGCAGGGGCAGCAAACGTTTTCTGTAAAGACTAAACTGTAAATATGCTGGGCTTTGCAGGCCATACACTGTCGCTGCGGCTCACCTCTGCTCTAGCAAGGCGAAAGCAGCCACAGACATCAACCAATGGGTGTGGTCATACCCTGATATGACTTCATTTATTGACATGGAAATTTGAGTTTCATATCATTTTCACATGTCAGGAAATATTATTCTTTTGATTTTTTCCCCCCAACCGTTTAAAGATATTAAAGTCTTTCTCAGCCTATGGGCTATACAAACACAGGAGACAGGATAGTTTTGGCCTATGGGCCATGGCCTATAGACCCCTTTTTTAGAGGATCCTGCTCAAAAGAGAAAGAATTAAAGAGGAGACGATCTCATTTAGCTCTACCAAGAGTCCAAATAACTTGTCTATATACAGCACTCTAGGGGCTTCCCCAGGGGCTCAGTGGTAAAGAATTCACCTGTGATGCAGAAAACACAGGAGACACGGGTCTGATCCTTGGGTTGGGAAGATCCCCTGGAGGAGAGCATAACAGCCCACTCCTGTATTCTTGCCTGGAGAATCCCATGGACAGAGGAGCCTGGCGGGCTACAGTCCATAGAGTCACAAAGAGTTGGGCACGACTGAGTGACTGAGCACGCAGGAGTGCACATAAGCACTCTCATGTTAACAAAATGTGTCTTGATCTCATCCAACACCCACTTCAACACTGAATTAGGTACTATTATGCTGATGTCATGGGGGCTTCTCTGATGGCTCACACAGGAAAGAATCTGCCTGCAGTGTGAGAGACGTGGATTCGATCCCTGGGTCAGTAAGATCCTCTGGGGAAGGAATTGGCAACCCACTGCTATATTCTTGCCTGGAGAATCCCACGGACAGAGGAGCCTGGCGGGCTACAGTCTATGAGGTCGCAAAAGTGTTGGACATGACTTAGTGACTAGACAACAATGGATTGAGTTGTATCCCTGCTCCAAAAAGAAACAAGTTTTGTCCTAACCCCCAGTACTCAGAATGGGACCTTATTTGAAAAGATGGCCTTCACAGAGGTAATCAAGTCAAAACGAGGTCGTTAGGGTGGGCCTTGATCCAGAATAACTGGTGTTCTCTATCAGGAAGGGAAATCTGGACACAGAGACAGACATGTATGGAGGGAAGATGGTGTGAGGTCAAGGGAGAAGGCAGCCATGTGTTTGGAGTGAGTTATTCATTCCAATCCCAAAGAAAGTTAATACCAAAAAATGTTCAAACTACCACACAATTGCACTCATCTCACATGCTAGTAAAGTAATGCTCAAAATTCTCCAAGTCAGGCTTCAGCAATAGGTGAACCATGAACTTCCAGATGTTCAAGCTGGTTTTAGAAAAGGCAGAGGAACCAGAGATCAAATTGCCAACATCTGCTGGATCATCAAAAAAGCAAGAGAGTTCCAGAAAAACATCTATTTCTGCTTTATTGACTGTGCCAAAGCCTTTGACTATGTGGATCACAGTAAACTGGAAAATTCTGAAAGAGATAGGAATACCAGACCACCTGACCTGCCTCTTGAGAAACTTATATGCAGGTCAGGAAGAAACAGTTAGAACTGGACGTGGAACAAAGACTGGTTCCAAATAGGAAAAGGAGTACGTCAAGGCTGTATTTTGTCACCCTGCTTATCTAACTTATATACAGAGTACCTCATGAGAAATGCTGGGCTGGAGCAAGCACAAGCTGGAATCAAGATTGCTGGGAGAAATATCAATAACCTCAGATATGCAGATGACACTACCCTTATGGCAGAAAGCGAAGAGGAACTAAAAAGCCTCTTGATGAAAGTGAAAGAGGAGAGTGAAAAAGTTGGCTTAAAGCTCAACATTCAGAACACTAAGATCATGGCATCTGGTCCCATCACTTCATGGCAAATAGATGGAGAAACAGTGGAAACAGTGGCTGACTTCATTTTTCTGGGCTCCAAAATCACTACAGATGGTGATTGCAGCCATGAAATTAATTGACGCTTGCTCCTTGGAAGGAAAGTTATGACCAACCTAGACAGCATATTCAAAAGCCAAGACATTACTTTGTCAACAAAGGTCCATCTAATCAAAGCTATGGTTTTTCCAGTGGTCATGTATGGATGTGAGAGTTGGACTATAAAGAAAGCTGAGCACCGAAGAATTGATGCTTTTGAACTGTGGTGTTGGAGAAGACTCTTGAGAGTCCCTTGGACTGCAAGGAGATCCAACAAGTACATCCTAAAGGAGATCAGTCTTGGATGTTCATTGGAGGGCCTGATGTTGAAGCTGAAACTCCAGTACTTTGGCCACCTGATGTGGAGAGCTGACTCATCTGAAAAGACTCTGATGCTGGGAAGGATTGAGGGCAGGAGGAGAAGGGGACGACCGAGGGTGAGATGGCTGGATGGCATCACGGACTCGATGGACGTGAGTCTGAGTGAACTCCGGGAGGTGGTGATGGACAGGGAGGCCTGGTGCGCTGCGATTCATGGGGTCGCAAAGTGTCAGACACGACTGAGCAACTGAACTGAACTGAACTGAACTGATGTCCTGGATGCTGAGTCTGTGCCACGGTGACTATGTGTGTAACTGTCTTCTCAGTCTGGTGATCTTACATCAACAGGAGGCCACAGATGAGCCTTTTACATATTTTTTGGTTCTATACCTTGTGAATTAAAACCTTAAATGGGAAAGGCTCAGCGGTCAACCCACTGGGTCTGGCCCCTCCCGAGTCTATCTGCTCCCATCTCCTTGTCCTCTCAAACTGGGCTGGCTGCTCCCCGGCCACATGGAGCTTTCAACCTCCCCAACTGGTCTCACCACCAGCAATTCCCTTTCCCCTTAGATCAGCCAAGGAAAAGTTAGAAAGGACAAAAGTAACTTTCACCAAGAGAAAAAGAAGTTAAAGGAAAAGAAAATAATATATCAAAGCTTAGACGCAAGCAGATCACATGGCCCAAAATTCTATCATCACATGACATAAGACAACACACAGGGCACTCAACCCCTAGTTCCCAGGCTCACCTGTGACCCAGGTAAGACATTAAACCAACTTGCTCATCCTTCTAGATCATGAGAAGGTCAAGCGCTCTACTGCCAAGCTTGGTGTGATTCTTGGACACTTTCAGAACGAGCCATCCCCTCTGGCTTCATGTCTCCTTGCAGAGCACTCTGCACTGCCTTGATGACCTCTCGGAGCCTTGCCTGGTCTCTGCTTTGCTGAGCGTGAAGGGCACCCTTGCCTCAGTCTGGCTGCAGATAGTCCCTGCCTTTCACGGCTCAGCAATCCCAGCCTCCCTCCTCATCACCCTCCCGCCCTACCAGGTCTTCAACAGATGCTTGTCACATATTCACCAAGGTATGCCAATATCAGTTCTACCTTCACATGGTCCATCTTCTTCCTAAATAAAAGAAGTGACCTCATTTAATTATTCAATAAATATTTATTATGGGTTGAATTGTAACACCACCACCACCACCACCACCACCCCCACCCTGGAAATGTTAAAGTCCTAACTTCCAGTACCTATGAATGTGACCTTATTTGGAGAAGGGTCTTTGTTGATGATCAAGTTAAAATGAGGTCATTAAGATGGGCCCTAATCCTAACCCAGTATGATTGGTGTCCTTATAAAAAGGGAAAATTTGGACACAGACACATACAAAGAGAAAGCAATGTCAAAACAGGAAGGATGCCATCTACAAGCAAAGCAACTCCTGAGGCTACCAGAAGCTAGGAGAGAGGCTTGAACAGATTCTCTGTCACAGCTCACAGAAGGAACCCAACCTGCCAATACCTTGATTTCAACATTCTAGCCTCTAGTTCTGGGGGATAATACATTTTTGCTGTGTAAGCCACACAATTAGTGGTCTTTTTTTGTTATACCAACTATAAGCCACATGCCTTCATTCATGCCTTCATGGGGCTCACATTCTAGAAGAGAAGAACAGACAATAAAACAAATGAGCAATGTGTATAAAATATTGAGTAATAATAAGTACGAAGGAGAAAACTAAAGCTGAGAAGGAACTTGGGGGTGGCAGGGAAGGCCACTCCAAAGTGTTTTTAATAAAGAGGTGAAGGATGATGTGAAAGAGATGTCCATGAACATTGTGTTCCAAGCTGAGGAAACAGCACCTGTATTGTCTTTTGTATGCCACAGTGCCCAGCAGCAGGCCAGGCAGGATTAGGGGTAACTGGGGAAGATATCATGGCAAGAGGGTCATTTGGCCTTTGCCTCACAGGCTTAAGAGCCTCAAATATAGATGTTGACCTCATCTCTCAATGAGACTATGCAAAGTCATGGAGACTGACTGAAAGAACTAACTGAAGATCATTCACTAAGAACAATTTTTTTATAAATCTGCAATTATCTTGTGAATATCATGAGTGAGTCTAAAACAAATAAGACACAACCCCTGGCCTGGAGAGATGGGCGCTAGTTAGAAGAGGGGAGTATGTAAACATTTGAGGTAAATGACCCAGCAATCCCACTGCAGGGCATACACACTGAGGAAACCAGAACTGAAAGAGACACGTGTACCCCAGTGTTCATCGCAGCACTGTCTATAATAGCCAGGACATGGAAGCAACCTAGATGTCCATCAGCAGATGAATGGATAAGAAAGCTGTGGTACATATACACAATGGAGTATTACTCAGCCATTAAAAAGAATACATTTGAATCAGTTCTAATGAGGTGGTTGAAACTGGAGCCAGTTATACAGAGTGAAGTAAGCTAGAAAGAAAAACACCAATACACTATACTAACACATATATATATGGAATTTAGAAAGGTGGTAACAATAACCCTGTATGCAAGACAGCAAAAGAGACATAGATGTAAAGAACAGACTTTTGGGAGAACAGACTCTGTGGAAGAGGGAGAGGGTGGGAAGATTTGGGAGAATGGCATTGAAACATGTATAATATCATGTAAGAAATGAATCGCCAGTCTAGGTTTGATACAGGATACAGGATGCTTGGGGCTGGTGCACTGGGATGACCCAGAGAGATGATATGGGGAGGGTGATGGGAGCAAGGTTCAGGGTTGGGAACTCATGTACATCTGTGGTGGATTCATGTCAATGTATGGCAAAACCAATACAGTATTGTAGATTAAAAAAATAAAATTAAAACATTTCAAAATAGTATTGTAAATGCCATGATGAGCGTATAGGAGACATCTTTGGAGGGGTTTTTAACTTAAATTTTTTTTTTATTTATTAGGGAAACTTAAGGCAAAACTTTATATGGATGAGAGGTTTCCAGCTATAATTTGACATTAGTTACTTGGCAGGAATGGATTTAAAACATTCATTCACCTGAAAATAATATAACATTGTAAATCAACTATACTTCAATAAAATTTTAAAAAAAATAAAAAGGAGACACTGGGAGTGGATAGGAAGGAAGAGTTTGGAGTGGGTGGGTACAGTCCCTCTATTTATTCAGACCAGAGCAGAACATAATAAGCTAAGATTCCATGGTCTTAAAAATAAAATACTAATTAATCTCTACTAGGTTTATGCCTCTCTAGCTGACAAGGTCTTCTCTAACCACGACCCTGTGGGGTTGCCATCCTAAAATATAAGTAGAGAATCCTTAGACAAAGAGTGATAGCTAAAGTCCCAAAGGCATTGCCTTCCACCACATTCTAGCTCCTTCTCCAGCATTTTCCAGCTCCTTCCTCTTGTTCTCTCATGAAAGTAGGTCTCCTCGAACTTATCCAGCCTCCTTGACCTGACTGTCTGTGCTTTCTCCCCAAAGCTTTGTCCCTCCTTTTACTGATGAAGATTTCAAGCCACTCCCATCATCTGCCTTCTGTTCCTCACCACCCTCTCTACTCTTACTTACCCTACTACTTCCTTCTGTCTCCAGTCCCTGGGAAAACTCTATACCAAACCATTTAGCTTGGTACAAAAAGTGAAAGTGTTAGTCCTTTAGTCATGTCTGACTCTTTTCAATCCCATGGACTGTAGACCACCAGGCTCCTCTGTCCATAGAGTTCTCCAGGTAAGAATACTGGAGTGGATATTCCCATTCCCTTCTCCTGGGGATCTTCCCAACCTAGGAACTGGGAAGCCCATACGGCAGGAGGATTCTTTACCCTATGGGCTTTTGTCCAGTGCTGGATCTTCTTGCCCTGGCTGCTGTATGTGGCATCATGGACCACCCCTTCCTCCTGAGATGTTTTTCCCTTTTGACTTTCCAGATGACTTCCTACCCCTGTTCTGTCTCAGACCATTCTCATTATGTACTTCTTTGGCTTCCTTCCTCCTCTTTCTTTGAAAATTCAACTCATGCTTATGGTTTCATCTCTCAGTCTTTTATCAATAGCTAAAAAACCTATAGCTCCATTCCTTACCTGTTCAGACAATCAACTACTTACCCATATCTCTGTTATTTCATATTACTACTGCCTCAGATTCAACATCTCTCTACCTGAACACAATTTCTTACCCTCTAAATTATTCCTCAGATACGTAGATGACACCACCCTTATGGCAGAAAGTGAAGAGGAACTAAAAAGCCTCTTGATGAAAGTGAAAGAGGAGAGTGAAAAAGTTGGCTTAAAACTCAACATTCAGAAAACAAAGATCATGGCATCTGATCCCATCACTTCATGGGAAATTGATGGGGAAACAGTGGAAACAGTGTCAGACTTTATTTTGGGGGGCTCCAAAATCACTGCAGATAGTGACTGCAGCCATGAAATTAAAAGATGCTTACTCCTTGGAAGGAAAGTTACCAACCTAGACAGCATATTCAAAAGCAGAGACATTACTTTGCCAACTAAGGTCTGTCTAGTCAAGGCTATGGTTTTTCCAGTAGTCATGTATGATGTGAGAGTTTGACTGTGAAGAAAGCTGAGTGCCGAAGAATTGATGCTTTTGAACTGTGGTGTTGGAGAAGACTCTTGAGAGTCCCTTGGACTGCAAGGAGATCCAACCAGTCCATTTTAAANAGTCCCTTGGACTGCAAGGAGATCCAACCAGTCCATTTTAAAGGAGATCAGTCCTGGGTGTTCTTTGGAAGGACTGATGCTAAAGCTGAAACTCCAATACTTTGGCCACCTCTTGTGAAGAGTTGACTCATTGGAAAAGACTCTGATGTTGGGAGGGATTGGGGGCAGGAGGAGAAGGGTATGACAGAGGATGAGATGGCTGGATGGCATCACCGACTTGATAGACATGAGTTTGAATGAACTCGGGGAATTGGTGATGGACAGGGAGGCCTGGCATGCTGCAATTCATAGGGTCACAAAGAATCGGACACGACTGAGTGACTGAACTGAACTGAACTGAAATTATTCCCTGTTCTGACTTCTTAATGCTCATTCATGGTAGCATTATCCTTGTTCTCATCCTGACCTGAAACTATATGGAAACATTTGACCCTTCACTTCTAAGTTCCCCATTACAGCTGGCCGATTCCTTCTTTAAAACTTTCTCTCTTGGACTTCCCTGGTGGTCCAGCGGTTAAGAATCTGCCTGCCAATTCAGGGCACGTGGGTTCCATCCCTGGTCCGGAAAGATTCCACATGCCACGGAGCAACTCGGTCCTTGCACCGCAACTTCTGACACCCATACTCAAGAGCCATGCTCCACAACAGGAGAAGCGACTGAGAAGAGAAGCCCATGGGCCACAACGCAAGGGCAGCGCCCACTCACCGCAACTGGAGAAAGCCCGCCCACAGCTCCGAAGACCCAGGGCAACCAAAAACAAAAATAAAGAAACGCATAAATAGATAAAATTTAAAAAATAAAACTTTTCTCTCAGTAGAACAGATGGCTATTTATTCTCTTTGCCTCTGTCCTCTCTCATCAGGGCTATACGAATAGTCATCACATACACCCTCTCCCATCTGTCATGGGACCTTCACACGGAGAACCCACTTCCTTACGACTCTGCTTGCTCCTCTTCTATAATCCTTCACTTAACATCACTTCCTTAAGGGAAACTTTCTTGCCCTCTCTGACTGTATAAAATCCACACTCTTGTTATACGAGCTCATAGCCCCCTGTTTCCCTCCAGGATTACATTGTCAAAATTTTAAATTTTTGGTATGATGGTTTGATTAATGTCTGTCTCCACCACAAGACTGTCAGCTCTAGGAGGTTGGAATGATGTCAATTTTTACTTGTCATTCTATCCCTTGTCTCTAGTATGATATCTAAGACATAACAGACACTCTACAAATATTTGTTTTGAATGAATGGCTTTTCCCATGTCACTCTTTAGAGCAGATTGTATTTTGAAAAAATGAGCCCAACGAGATGTTTGGTCCCATATACTGCTCCTCCATCAAGATGTAGACTCTACTTTCCCTCCCCTAGTAATTGGTCAAGAATTTGCCACTGTCTTGATGAATAGAATCTGTAGAGAGACGCTGCCTAACTTTTGAAGCTGCATTAGAAAAGGCATTACAGCTTTCTGCCTCTCTTGGGATGCTAATCCTTGGAACCCATGTTAAACGAAAGCCCAGCCTCCAGGACCAGCCATGAGTACATGTCCTGGCAGACAGACATTACCAAGGACACAGCCAACAGTCAGCATCATTTGCAGACATACTAGTAAACAAGCCTTCAGATGATTCCAGCCCCAGTCATCAAGTCACCACCAATTTTCAGTCTAGTAAAGCCTCAGTCTTTAGGAAGCAAAGACAGATGATTCCTGCTATGCCCAGTCCAAATCTTTGACACATCTGACTCTGAGAACATAACAAATGGTTGTTTTATCCACTGTGTTTGGACATAATTAATTCTACTGTGATAGACAGCTTATCACACTCCCTTATCACAATTGCAGTGCCTCCCATTGCCTCTGGGATACCCTGTGAGACCCTAAGTTTGGCCTTCAAGACTCTCAACAAGCTGCTTCCAACCTCTTAGCTTCCATTTATTGCCCTCTGGAAGAAACTTCTGCTCCTAACAAATTTGTTTACTCACCACTTCACCAACATCCTTTATTCTTTCTTTGGTCCCTTGGACCTCACTGTTGCCTGACTAGAATGGCCTCACCAAGCAGCCCAACCAAATTGTCTTCACCCCTCAAGGTTCAGCTGTTGACAATTCCTCCCCACAGCCTCTAGGAACATGCCAGGTAAACAAGGCACTTACTCCCTTTTGAATTGAGAGTTTTCTTTATCTAGCTCCATCATTTTCTAAACAGAAAATCAAGATCCATGGTCTTAATGATTTTTTAATGATCTGTGCATTTACTTACATGGAAAACTATATAAAGAATTTAAAACTTAAATCCATTTATTCATATATTTAACAAATATCCTTCCCTGAAAACTGTAAGATTGAAAACCTCATGTTTAGTCACTAAGTTGTGCCAGCTCTTTGTGACCCAATAAACTGCAGCATGCCAGTCTTCCCTGTCCTTTGCCATCTCCCAGAGTTTGCTCAAATTCATGTTCATTGAGTCAGTGATGCCATCCAAACATCTCGTCCTCTGTCATCCCCTTCTCCTCCTGCCCTCAATCTTTTCCAGTGTCAGGGTCTTTGCCATTAAGTGGGCTTTTCACATCAGATGGCTAAAGTATCGGAGCTTCATCTTCAGTATCAGTCCTTCCAGTGAATATTTAGAGTTGATTTCCTTTAGGATCTCCTAGCTGTCCAAGGGACTCTCAAGACTCTTCTCCAGCACCACAATTTGAAAGCATCAATTCTTTGGGTTCAGCCTTCTTTATTATCCCCATTTTACAGATGAGGGAATTGAGAAATGGAATAAATTACCTATAGTCATACACCTAATATTTGGTGTGACTGGGATTCAAACCTGGATCTTCTAAGCCAGATCTTAATCATTACTTCAGTTGGTAATAAAATATGTATTGTCTTACATTATGTTTTCATATTTCATGTTTTCCTTTTATAAATCAATTCTCCATTGAAAAAGTAATACATGCAGTTGTTGTCTTGATTACAGCTTGTGTTTCCTCCAGTCCAGCATTTTTCATGATGTACTCTGCATATAAGTTAAATAAGCAGGGTGACAATATACAGCCTTGACGTACTCCTTTTCCTATTTGGAACCAGTCTGTTGTTCCATGTCCAGTTCCAACTGTTGCTTCCTGACCTGTATATAGGTTTCTCAAGAGGCAGATTAGGTGATCTGGTATTCCCATNAATATTCTCTCTTCTTTGCTTTTTTTTTTTTTTTTTTAACCCTCAAAGGCAACCTGTGGTCAAAGAACTTGACCAGTAACTTACAAATGTGTCTGCAGGAGACTGCATCTCAAGACCTTGAGATGGAGGCAATTCCGATGCTGCTGGACTCAGCCACCCAGCTCCTCCTCCCCTTCATGCTCTGTCTCATCAGCTGTGTTGTGTGCTTAGGTCACTCAGTTGTGTCCATCTCTTTGCGACCCCTTGGACTGTAGCCTGCCAGGTTTCTCTGTCCATGGGGATTCTCCAGGCAAGAACACTGGAGTGGGTTGCCATGCCCTCCTCCAGGGGATCTCCTCAACCCAGGGATCTAACCCAGGTCTCCTGCATTGCAGGTGGGTTCTTTACCATCTGATTCACCAGGGAAGCCCATCTCATCAATTAGAAGCACCTAATCTACACTGGGCTCTAGGAAACCCAACTCCAGGCTATGCTCTGGCCATGGCTGCCAACCATTCAATGAGAGCCGAAAAGCGAGAAAACCTTAACAATCTGCAATGAGCAGGGGGCAGAGGTGATGTAGGAGGAGAGAAGGGTCCTATCTCACCCCACCCAACCCAACTCCAGTGAAGATATTCACCAAATGGAAGCAGTGCTGCTAGACAAACAGCTGGCGGTCAATAAATATGTGTCCATTTTTTCTGGGTAATAAATGCTGCTGAAGTCCAAGGTGGGCTGGAGTGGGAGAAGGCAGAACTTTACCCGGGCCCGTGTAGTCAAGTAAGATCTGAATCACTGGAAAACTAGGGGCAGCTCCAGCTGAGTTCAGGGCTCAGCACAGAGCACCGCTCACATCGTCCCAGATGACAGATTTGTGTGTCTCGTCTGTGATGTCCTCCTTGCCCAGAATAGCATCTGCCCGCATCCACTAACACGGTCTCCAGATCAAAGGCACCCCCTGGCGAGTACTCCCCAAGCCCTAGATCCAAAGGCTCTCCCCAACCTCGGGGCCCCCTCTCCAAGCACTTTGTTCAGAGCTCTTGGAGGACACTTATCTCCTCTCACTGTGGGGCAGGCAGGCACCAGCGGGGCAGCCCCTTTGCCAGCCATCTGGGACATAACTGCCTCTTGCAGCCTTTGCACAATCAGAGGCACCCTGGCCGGGAGCCAGGACAGGCAGCTTCCAGGGGAGATGGTCAAGGGGACTGATTTGTGCAGCACTCATGAGACATTCTTTAGGTTTCCAAAACCTCTCTGGGAGAAATTAGAGGGAGTGTTGCATATATTTCCCGAAGACACGTCAACCAGAGCAGAGAAATAATCTTTGGGAACTTGCTATGGCCCAGTTTTTCTCCAATCAGGTAATCCCTGCTGCTGCTGCTACTGCTGCTGCCAAGTCACTTCAGTCGTATCCAACTCTGTGCGACCCCATAGACGGCCCCCCTGGAAGATGAGAATACATGTAAATGTTTGCGTTCCACCCAGGAGTGTGTGTTGCTTCACAATTCCCAGTTTTATCATCCCAGACCCTGTTTGAATTTAATCACTCCTAGTAGGGATGAAAAGCAGTTCCCAGCCCAGAAGAAGGAGCCTCTCATCTGAGAATGTAGTAAATACTGAAATCAATAAAGCAAGCAAAGAAAAAATAAATAAAATATAAGGATTTAAATATAATGCTTTTTAAATGTTTTTTTTTTTTAATTGAAGTATAGTTAATTACACTGTCATGTAGCTTCAGGAATACAGCAAAGTGATTCTCATATATATATATATATATATTCTTTTCCAGATCCTTTTCCATTATATGTTATTACAAGACTTTGAGTATAGTTCCTGTGCTATGCAATAGGTCCTTGTTGGTTATCTATTTTATGTACAACAGTATATATCCATTAATCTCAACCTCCTAATTTATCCCTCCCTAATGAACACAATGTTTTCTTGCAAGAAATATTTGTGGAAATATACCTTAAAAATTGGGAAGAGAAAGTAGGGAAATAGGATGAGCAGGAAAAGAGAGTTTGCTTGTCACTATCACTCCTTCTATAATATACAAAAATTTGCCAAGGTGTATAGGACACTTTCTATTTAAAATAAGTAGACAGGTCGGTGGATGGATGATAAACAGGGAACAGTCTAAGGCAGTTGTTTAAACCCATTGTCGTGGTTAGGTCTGGTGTGCCAGCCATCATATCACGAGAGGTTAACTAAACCTCATTCTCAATGCCAGAAATAGTCAGGTATCCTTTTCCTCTTAATGAAAAAAAAGAATAGGAGAAATCAAAGGCTGATATTTGGATCTGTTAGAAATTATTTACTGGATCAGATCAACCCCCTCCTCACTTTCCCATATCAGATCACTTACAAAGAGAGAAGACAGAGTCATCTGGTCATCTGTAGAGACACAAGAAGTCCCCCCTGGGGGTGTCATAGGGATAGAACACGTCTGTGTGAGCTCCCTCGGGGATGAACCTAGTTCATGTCATCATTGCAACAGGTGCTGAAGGTATGAGAAGTGGCTCCATGAAGCATCTCACATGAGGATGTGGATACAAAGTCAGCATCTAAGGCAACTCTCTCATGAGGTCAGCACAAGCTTTCAATTCTGCCCACTACAGAGACTACATTAGCTCTCAGTAGGTCGAGCAAACTCCATTTTATTTCCAGGGTAGAAAGAGATCAGGGCTTCCCAGATGGCACTAGTGGTAAAGAACCCACCTGCCAATGCAGAAGATACAGGAGACATGAGATCTGTCCTTGGGTCAGGAAGAGCCTCTGGAGGAGGGCAGGACCACCCACTCCCGTATTCTTGTCTGGAGAAATCCATGGACAGAGGAGCCTGGCAGGCTGCAGTAAATGGGGTCACAAAGAGTCAGACATGAGTAAAGGGACTTAACCCATACACGGAAAGAGATCCTGTGCAGCAAGCGAAGTCTCCGAGCAGGGTTTAGGGGCCGTGGTGTAGACCTAGAGCCACCCTTCACCTAGCGAGCCCCTCTTGCTGGGTGCTGCTTGGGGACCGAGGCGTGAAGGTAATGGCAGATCAACACACCCGTCTCAAGCTCACTTCGCTACATGCAATCGGCTCACTCTTTCTTTCTTGCTGTCTTTCAGTTTCATATGTTTGAACTCACGTTATTTAATTCAGTGACATTTCAATGGCTGCTCATTGCTCAGTGACTAACAGTGAGAAGGAAGTCACTCAGTTGTGTCGGACTCTTTGCAATCTCACGGACTGTAGCCTGCCAGGCTCCTCCATCCATGGGATTTTCCAGACAAGGATACTGGAGTGGGTTACCATCTCCTTCTCCAGAGGATCTTCCTGACGCAGGTATCAAACCCAGGTCTTCTGCATTGCACGCAGACTGTTTACCGTCTGAGCCACCAGGGGAACCCCGAGTTACTAAAGAGGAACATCTAACAGAGAAAGGGGTAGATGACCCAGAACCACCCCCACCTCTACTGTCGTAGAAAATGCAGTTATAGAAAAAAAGGAGGAGTTAATATTTGTGATCTACCTGAGAGTTCACTGTTGGAGGTGAACTGAAATAAGATCATGATAACCAGGGCAGAAGACAACTGATGAGATATTATCTCCATCTCACGAATTAGGCAACATCAGATAAGTGGATACTGACAATTTGAGTTGTAAGAACTTTAGAATATTAGCCAGAGTCATCTCAAAGCCATGAATTTTCTTTCCGAAGTCCTCAAGGAGAATTGGAGGGGTCAGCATTGATTGAAAGGACAAATGAATCCTTTACTAAGGCACAAACCATGTGTCAGGACGGTTCCTGGGACGGTTCCTGCAGAACCACTGTGGAAGAAAACGCAAGATCACCAGCTCCCAGGCGTCTACTGTCCAACACAAGCAGGGAGATGAGCAAGCACTAACACCCCACACACTTAAATGTGTAACGTAACAAATATAAGTGCAGAGAAGAGGGAGCCACTCTGTCTCCTGAAAGAAGAGTCCAGGGAAGTAGCATTTTTCAGCCCAGCTTGGCTCCTTCACAGCACCTGCTGCCAGGATACATCCACTGCAAAGTCATTTGTGGGCTGAGATAAGTATGCCTGATCCTGAACTTTCCCCACCAGTCTCTGCAGCCCTAGTCACAGGTTCCTCATGATGTCTCAAGCCCCGTGTTTGCCTTGTCCTCTGTCTTGGATGTAAGGCAAGGCTTTGGCTTCTCCAGACCACTGCTGAGCTGTCCATCTTGGCAGAACTGCTCAGAATACCATCTCTGATCCCCTGTAGAGCTCTCTGTGCTCTGGGGACCCTCCATCCTGACTCTCATCCCCTGCCAGAGGAACATGAGTCCATTCAAGCTGGCCAACTACAAGTTTACTAAGTGGAGAAGAGACATGGCTTTGCAGGTAGAGGAAGGTCTGCAAAGGGGAATCAAGGTGCAAAGCAGCGTGAATTGGGAGGCTCTGCGGTTGGCACATTCAGAGGATGGCAGCGGTAAAGAATCCACCTGCCAATGCAGGAGATGCAAGACATGCAAGTTCGATCCCTGGATCAGGAAGATGCCCTGGAGAAGGAAATGGCAACCCACTCCAGTATTCTTGCCTGGGAAATCCCATGGACAGAGGAAGCTTGCAGTCCATGGGATTGCAAAGAGCTGGACATGACTTAGCCAATGAACAGGAGCTCTGACCTCTCTCTACTGTAACTCCATCTGTGCATCTCTGCCAAATGAAGTTTTGAAGTTCCCTAAAATACTGCTTTCACCAAATTACTCAAGGAACTTCGGTGTCTCCCTGCTTGTGGAGTTAAGTGCCCCACCTTGGATTTCTGGGTCTTTAGGTTGGTCCTACAGTACCTGATCACTATTCTCCTATGGAAGTTCTTCAAGGCATGCTCTTCACTAGCCAGGGAAACCATCTCATCACCCCCTACACATGCCAAGGCCACCCCTGCCTCCAGGCCATTGCTGATTCTGTCCCTCCAAGTCTGGAAAGACTGCTTCTCCACAATCAATCCTACTTTTCTTCCTGACTCAGCTGGAATCCCACCTTCTCTGGGCAGCTATGCTTGATTGTTTCAGTGCTCTTCCCTCACCAACACTGCAGAGAGTTTAGTACTTAACTCCTTTTTTTTTTAATTTAATTTACATACCACATGATCATTTATTTAACATGTGCAATTCAGGGACTTCCCTGGTGGTCCAGTGGTTAAGACTTTGCCTTCCAATGCAGGGGGTGAGAGTTCAATCCTTGGTCTGGGAGCTAAGATCCCACATGCCTCTTAGCCAGAAAATCAAAACATGAAGTAGAGGCAATATTTTAACAAATTCAACACAGACTTTGAAAAAAAATGGTCCACATCTTTAAAAAAAAATAAAATGTGCAGTTCAGTGGTTTTTAGTATATTCAGAGTCACTCATTAGTCACAAAATGTAACCAACATCACTTATTGATTTTGAAACATTTTTATCACCCCGAAAAGACACCCCAAACCCTTGAGCAATTACCTCCTCCTTCCCCATTCCTTCCCAATCCTCCAGCCCTAGGCAATCACTAATTTACTTTTAAACTTCTTTCTGCCTCTAAAGCACTGCCTATTCTGGATATTTCATATAAATGGAATCCTACAATACAGGGTCTTTTCTGTTTAACTGATTTAACTTCTCATAATGTCTTCAAGTACAGCCATGCCACAGTATGTATCAGTACTTCAGCCCTTTTTATTGCCAAATAATATTCCATGCCATGGACAGACCACATTTGATTTATCCATTCATAAAATGATAGACACTTAGGTTGTCCTCACTGTTTAGCTATTATAAACAATGCTACTGTGAATATCCATGTACAAGCCTTTGTGTGACATGTTTTCAGTTATCTTGAGCCTATACTAGGAGTGGAATTGCTGGGTCTTATGTTAACTCTATGGAGAAGGCAATGGCACCCCACTCCATTACTCTTGCCTGGAAAATCCCACGGACGGAGGAGCCTGGTGGGCTGCTGTCTATGGGGTCGCACAGAGTTGGACACAACTGAGCAACTTCACTTTCACTTTTCACTTTCATGCATTGGAGAAGGCAATGGCACCCCACTCCAGTACTCTTGCCTGGAGAATCCCAGGGACAGGGGAGCCTGCTGGGCTGCCGTCTATGGGGTCGCACAGAGTCGGACACGACTGAAGCAACTTAGCAGCAGCAGCATGTTAACTCTACGTTTAACTTTTTGAGGAACCCCCAGACTATTTTCCATAGAGACTGTACTACTTCACACACCTGCCAGCAATGTATGCCATAAGCTCAGTTGTGTTCAACTCTTTGCGATCCCATGGACTGTAGCCCACTACTAGGCTCCTCGGTCCATGGGATTTTCCAGGCAAGAATACTGGAGTGGGTTGCCATTTCCTCCTCCAAAGGATCTTCCCAACCCAGGTATTGAACCCACATCTCCTGTGTCTCCTGCATTGCAGGTGGATTCTTTACCCACTGAGCCACTGGGGAAACCAACAGAGGTCTCATTTCCCAAATCCACACTAACACTTGTAACTATTATTATCTGACATTTTAATTATAGTCATGAAGGTAGAGAACTATTTCACTGTGGTTTTTATTTGTATTTCTCTGATGGCTAACAAGTTGAAAATATTTTCAAATACATATGAGTATGCTGCTGTTGCTGCTGCTAAGTTGCTTCAGTCGTGTCCGACTCTGTGTGACCCCATAGACGGCAGCCCACCAGCTTCCCCCATCTCTGGGATTCTCCAGGCAAGAACACTGGAGTGGGTTGCATTTCCTTCTCCAATGCATGAAAGTGAAAAGTGAAAGTGAAAGTGAAGTCGCTCAGTCAGCAACCCCATGGACTGCAGCCTTCCAGGCTCCTCTGTGTGTGTGTATATATACATATATATATATATATATGTATATATACATACACACACATACATACATATAGGGGCTTCCTAAGTGGCCTTAATGGTAAAGAAACTGCCTGCCAATGCAGGAAACGTAAGAGACACAAGTTTGATCCCTGGGTCAGGAAGATCCCTGGAGGAGGCCATGGCAACTCACTCCAAGCTATGGTTTTTCCAGTAGTCATGTATAGATGTGAGAGTTGGATCATAGAGAAGGCTGAGTGCCAAAGAATTGATGTTTTCAAATTGTGGAGTTGGAAAAGACTCTTGTGAATCCCTTGGACTGCAAGGATATCAAACCAGTCAATCCTAAAGGAAGTCAATCATGGATATTCATTGGAAGGATTGATGCTGAAGCTGAAGCTCCAATACTTTGGCTACCTGATGCGAAGAGCTGACTCATTAGAAAAGACCCTGATGCTGGGAAAATTGAAAGCAAAAGAAGAAGGGGACAACAGAAGAAGAGATGGTTGGATGGCATCACTGACCTAATGGACATGAGTTTGAGCAAGCTCTGGGAGATGGTGAAGGACAGGGAAGCCTGGCATGCTACAGTCCACAGGGTCGCAAAGAGTTGGACATGACTGAGCAAGCAAACAACAACAACTATATATATATATATGAGAATTGTGTATTCGTATCCTTTGCCAATTTTTAATTAGATTTTCTTTTTATTATTAAGCTGTGATTTCTTTATACATCTAAATATAAGTCCCTTATCAGATATATAATTTGGGAAATATTTCCTGCAATTTTATAGGTTATCTCTTTACTTTCTTATTGATATCCTTTAAAGCACAAAAGTTTATAACTTTGATGAAGTCAATTTATCTGTTTTACTTAACTCTTTAACATTTAACTGTATTCTACTCCTGAAATCTTGTCTCTGTGTTGCAGGTTGATCTAGCAGTTCTGAAGGCAGGAGGAGAAGGGGACAGCAGTGGATGAGATGGTTGGATGGCATCACTGACTCCATGGACACGCGCTTGAACAAGCTCTGGGAGTTGGTGATGAACAGGGAAGCCTGGCTTGTTGCCGTCCATGGGGTTGCCAAGAGTCAGACACGACTGAGCTACTGAACTGAACTGAAGTAGTTCAAACTAGAGTTATGATGAGGGTTCACAGGCTGTGTTCTGGATGTTAAAAGGCAGAATAGAAACTAATCCTGAAGGAAAGGAACAAGGCAAATGATATGATAGTAATATTCTGTGTTGGGGAAAGTGTGTGTGTGTGTGTGTGTGTGTGTGAGTGCATGCACGTTAATTGCTCAGTCATGTTCCACTCTTTGCAAGCCCATAGACTGTAGCCCACCGGGCTTCTCTGTCCATGGAATTCTCCAGGCAAGAATACTGGAGTGGGCAGCCACTCCCTTCTCCCTGGGATCTTCCCTACACAGGGATCAAACCCATGTCTCTTGCATTGTAGGTGCATTCTTTACCATCTGAGTCACCAGGGAAGCCCACCGGAAAGTAGGGAATATTAATGGTAGAGAAGAGTGAGAGTCTTAGATTAAAATAGATGTGGGTTCAAATCACAGCTACACCACATTCTACCAGTTGTATGACTTTAGGCAAGTTACATAATTTCTCTAACCTTTCTTATTAAAGGGATAAATAATAAAGTGGGTATAATGGATGAAAAGGTAACATAATATCCGCCTAAAAGGGTTTTGATGAAGTTAAAAGAGATCAAGCATATAGAGCTTAGTACAGGACCTAGCACAACTTTTTTGTTCTTGTTGTTCTTTATTGTTTAGTCACTAAGTCATATCCAACTCTGCAACCCCAAGGACTGTAGCTGGCCAGGCTCCTTTGTCCATGGGATTCCCCGCACAAAAATACTGGAGTGGGTTGCCATTTCCCTCCCCAGAGGATCTTCCTGACCCAGGAATTGAATGCATATCTCCTGCACTGGCAGGCATATTCTTTACCACAGAGATACCTGGGAAGCACAACAATACTTAGAATAACTGCAGGGTTGGGTTTTTTTTTTGTTAGTTTTTGTTTTTTTCCTAAAACTAAGTGGACTCCATATGGTAAATATCAGTTATGCATTAATTAGCACTTAAGGTTTTGATTTTAAGTACTTGAAACATGGAACACTAACTTAAAGTTCCTAATCATGAATATTCCATAATGTGGAGCTCAGGTGACAATAAAGGAAATTATGGCATCCTCAGTGGTTGAAAAAAGAAGAGAACTTCTCATTTAATCTAACCTCTTAATTTTTCAGTCCAGTCTCCAGAAGACTCTTAAGGCACAGATCCTACCCCCTCACCCGATTCCCTGCTAAGACAGAAGCATGCAAGTAGGAATTAACTTTCCTGTATCTTCAGGATGTGAGAACATTCCCCTGGATGCATTAGGAATCTGGTCAAATGTATAAATTCAGAGAGTTTTCTTTTCTTTTCTTTTCCTTTTTTTGTCTTTTGAATGTGATTCGGTGTCAAGTGAAACAACCCAGTGAAATACTGCGGGTCTGCCCAAGACCCACCTCCTTCCCTTACTCACCATCATCAAAGTCAACAGGCATTTATTAATAAGCACGTATGCCTGACACCGCTCTGGGTTCTGTGCAGGGGCAATACAAGATTCCCTGACCTGTGGGAGTGGACAAGCTCAGGCAAAGCCTTGCTGAGCTACTTCCAGGCAGCCCCAGGGAGGACTGGGGGATGGATGAAGAAGGGGAGACAAAGGAAGGGTCAGGAACCCCACCCAGAGTGGAGACTGAGAATGTGGACAGTACCTGATAAGATCACCCTAAGCTTCAGTCTTGCAGGCTGTGTGGGGGTGGGGGTGAGTTAACAAATGCATGACCTATCGTCCTATTCACACTTTTTTTTTCTCCACACTTTTCTTTTAATGCTAATTATTTGTTGGACTCAGTACAACTTTGTGTTCCTCAGAATGTATTTCAAGCTGGAATTCAGGTTGAACCTGACTCCCCAGGGAGAAATTGATGAAATCCAAAAAAATACTTCATTTTTTCACCACATTAACAGTGCTCCAATTAGGCTGAACTTTCTGAAAGCAATCATCTTTCAAAATGGTTGCTTACACACATTAAAAAAAAAAAAAACCTCCCTAGATTTACAAATCATGCTTCTTCTCAGCTACAGACCACAGGTCCTCCATATAGTCATTGAGAGAAAGAGTTTGGAGACCAAATATAAATGAAAGTCCTTTTAAAATGATGACCTGGAGGCCTTCCTGCAGGCGGTGTGCTTTGTTAGGAACTAATTACAAGCCCCAGGCTCTACGCTGCTTGTGAATATAATTATGGAACTAAGTACTCAAAAAGTGTAGGCCTTCTTCTGGGAAGAGAGAAGTGACTTTCTGGTGTCTTACAATAATTAAACTGGGGAGATTCTGAGAGTCTGATTTCTTCACCCCTTGTCATTCTTTCCATCTACAGGCTTTGAGATCAAGTTTTAGAATCTCTAACATATGGCATTTATTTTCTCTTCTCCATTCAGGGGAGGGTGTGTTCATAGCTCTTCCCCAAGCTTCTCAGCCCCGTTCCCCAGCCTCTGTATGGCCCAAAGTTCTCTTAGTTTTCCCTTTGACAAAAATGTTAACCCTGGAACTCAGAAAACAGAAAGCAAGCAAAAAGGAAACCCCTAACCTCGGCCTCTGGAGAAGAACAGGCTGCTGTGAGCCCAGAGGTTGCCTGCTTTGCCCCACCCCATCCCTACTCTCCCCCTCGCCCAAAGCCCAGGCTCCTTCCTCCCCATTGAAGGCCATGGGCCCCACCCCACCCCCCACCCCAGCCTCGCTGCTCCTGTCACCCGCCTGGAGGAGTTAAAACAAACAGTCTTTTGGAAACTCAGTGAAAGAAAACGGCTGAGTCAGGCCTTCTGTTTAAATAGTCCCCACCTGTTCTCCCAGCCCTGGCCTCCCCCCGACTCCCACCCTGGGCTCCCCCACTTCCCTTTCTCTTTTCTTTCTTTTCCCCTTTGTTGCTCATTTTCAAAAGGGCAGAGTTGACAGCTCTCGCCTTGAGCAAAGCCAACCCGGGGAGCCAGCCAGGAGCCGCCTAGTGCTGCTGACCCAGCGCTCTCCCCCGTGGCTCCCCTGCCACAGCCTGCACGTGGCTGGGCCCCCCGGCAACGAGGGAGGGGAGAGAAAGGGAGGGGGGCCAAGGTCCCCAAGAAAGATAGCCCCACCCCTCCGCTAACCCTTGTCTCCCCAGAACCCAGCACCCAGGCACCAGGCCCAGGGGGATTCGTGAAGCCTGTGGAAGGAGAGAGATGAGAGGGAGGGTGTGAGAGAGAACAAAGGCAGACAGACAGACCTTCACCAAGGAACCAGACTTCCTGTCATCTGGAACTCTCCGTGGCCCCATGCACTTGGTGCTGTGTGTAAAACTAGGGTCTTGGCATTGCAGGAAATCGTTTAGTTGCCCATATTCAAAATTGAGAAAATGTTTCTAAAGTGGCATAAATTGTGTTAGAGACAAGGCCTGAACCCACTTAAGTGGCCTCAGGGCACACATGCAGCCTTCTAGAACTCCCTTGTGCCTCCTTGGAAGATTGGCAACCTCTCCAAGCCCTGTTCCTGGCACTGGAAGTCAAAAGCCTTTTTGTTTTTTTAATTAAAGTTTGTGACAGCTTCATGTGAATCTACAGTTTTGGGAAAATCAGAGATTCATCTGCAATTGTAAGAAATAATACAGAGAGATTCCTCGTACCGTTTTACTCAAGTCCCTCAGGGTGACATCTTGTAGACCTGTAGTGCAATATCACAGCTAGCATGCTGCTGTTTATACAGACAAGATGCAAAAGGTTGCCATCACCTCAAGGGTCCCCTGTTGGCCTTCTAGAGTCACACCCCCTCTTCCCATTCTACCCTCTCCTCAACTGGTGGCAACCACCGATCTGTTCTCCATTTCTAAAATTCTATTATTTCAAGAATGTTATATACCTTTACATTGAAAAGAATAAAATACCTAGGAATAAACCTGCCTAAGCTTATTTAACTTATATACAGAGTACATCATGAGAAACGCTAGGCTGGAAGAAGCACAAGCTGGAATCAAGATTGCAGGGAGAAATATCAATAACCTCAGATATGCAGATGACACCACCCTTATGGCAGAAAGGGAAAAGGAACTAAAAAGCCTCTTGATGAAAGTGAAAGAGGAGAGTGAAAAAGTTGGCTTAAAGCTCAACATTCAGAAAATGAAGATCATGGCATCCGGTCCCATCACTTCATGGGAAATAGATGGGAAAACAGTGGAAACAGTATCAGACTTTATTTTGTTGGGCTCCCAAATCACTGCAGATGGTGATTGCAGCCATGAAATTGAAAGACACTTGCTCCTTGGAAGGAAAGTTATGACCAACCTAGAAAGCATATTCAAAAGCAGAGACATTACTTTGCCAACAAAGGTCCGTCTAGTCAAGGCTATGGTTTTTCCAGTGGTCATGTATAGGTGTGAGAGTTGGACTGTGAAGAAAGCTGAGTGCCGAAGAATTGATGCTTTTGAAGTGTGGTGTTGGAGAAGACTCTTGAGAGTCCCTTGGACTGCAAGGAGATCCAACCAGTCCATTCTAAAGGAGATCAGCCCTGGGAGTTCTTTGGAAGGACTGATGCTAAAGCTGAAACTCCAGTACTTTGGCCACCTCATGCGAAGAGTTGATTCATTGGAAAAGACTCTGATGCTGGGAGGGATTGGGGGCAGGAGGAGAAGGGGATGACAGAGGATGAGATGGCTAGATGGCATCACTGACCTGATGGACGTGAGTTTGAGTGAACTCCGGGAGTTGGTGATGGACAAGGAGACCTGGCGTGCTGCGATTCATGGGGTCGCAAAGAGTCGGACACGACTGAGCGACTGACCTGACTGACTGACTGAAGGAGGAACAGAGTGCCTGCTACTGAGCAGAGCTTGTCTTATGAGAGGGGAAGAAGAGAGAACATAGGACTTCTCTCATGCTCAGCTCCAGACCCCCAATATTTCCTTGTTTATCCACAAACTTTCTCCCTTCCCACACCAGACCTGTTGCCTGCTGTTCCATTCCAAGGGACACATACCCTCAGCCTCTCTGGGCCTTATCCTATCCCTCCCCAGATAGCATCAAAGACTCGGAAAGCCTCCATTTGGCAAACTCGAACTTCAGCCCCGCCTGACTCATGAAAAAGACAGAGAAATTTTGCGATTTTGAACTTGTCCATTCACTGAGATCTAGCACGTAATTAACAGAAACACATGGGTGCTGCCTCTCTTACACCCAGACACTGCTCTGCAAAATCGGGCATTTGGAGTTGCATCCACTTATTAATGAGCTGGGCTTTTCTTCCCTCTAGAAAGAGAACAGGCTAGACTGTAGATGAAGGAGCTCCAGAGAAATAACATCAAAAGAACCCCCTCATGAAGATGTAAAAGTGAAGTGACAATTACCTAATGAGCAGTTCTTAAGTGAAAAGTGAACCAGAATCACCTTGAGGGGAGGGGTTTGCTTTCCTGGTGACTCAGTGGGAAATAATCTGTTTACCAATGCAGGAGACAGGGGATTCGATCCCTGGTCCAGGAAGATCCCACATCCCTCGGAGCAACTAAGCCCATGAGCCACAAATATTGACCTCGTGCTCTAGAATCTGGGAGCCTCAACTACTGAGCCCGTGTGCCACACCTACTGAAGCCGGCAAGCTCTAGAACCTGTGCTCCACAACAAGAGAGGCCATGGCAATGAGAAGCCCACACACTGCAACTAGAGGAGAGCCCACACAGCTGCGAAGACCCAGGACAGCCATAAATAAAGAAAGAAAATTATTACTCTTTAGAAAAGAATCAGCTGGAAAATTTTTTTCAACTTACACACACATTCCACCCTAGCCTACCGGCAAACATATGCAACAGAAATGTTCTCTACTCCATCAGAATTATCATAATTCTGTAAGGACCTAGCCTTGAAAGCTTAACCTGTGAGGGCATCATGATACAACCTAACCAATATGCAAACCACCCCAAATACACAAACATTTGATCTACTGTTTTACCAACTAGTCAGGCTTTGGCATGAAGCCAAGATTAAGAAGCTGGGCTAAGCAGGAAGACACCTCTAATCAGTGGTCTCCCCCCAGGTAAGTCCTCTCTCGCCTGAATGTGGCATCCCTCACCCTAGCCTGTTTCTCATTTTACACATAGGGTTGGGCAATACAGCTAGACATAAAGAATAAATGAATTGTCAGAACCCCAGAGATTTCCATAGGGAGAGCAAAGAAAATATCCTACTGACAAAATGATCTTCTGAAACACCGAGAATACCTCATTTATTCATTTAACAAATGAATCCGCGGGACTTCCCCAGCAGTCCAGTAGTTAAGACTCCACACTTCCAAAACAAGGAGCATGGGCTCAATCCCTGGTTGGGGTACTAAGATCCCACATGCCTTGTGGTATGGCCAAAAGAATAAAAAAAAAAAAAATTTTTTTTTTAATGTCTGTTCAGCGAAGACATAAAAAGTGTCATCCCAGGTCAGAACAAAGGTGCAGGCTTCCCTGTGCCTCTGTGGTTAAAAGATTTGCCTGCCAATGCAGGAGACCCACATGCCAAGGAGCAGCTAAGCCTGTGAGCCATAACTACTGAGCATGTGCCCTCGAGCCCAACAGCCACAGCCACTGAGCCCAAGTGCTGCAAATACTGAAGCCCTTGTGCCCTAGAGACCGTGCTGCACAATGAGAGAAGCCACGCAATGAGAAGCCCGTACACTGCAACTGGAGAAGAGCCCATGAAGAAGAAACGAAGACCCAGTGCAGCCAAAAATAAATAAATACTTTTTAAAAAAGAAGAAGAGGAGCAGAAGTGCATGTAGCCCGGTGTTACAAGCTCTCTGACCACGCGCTGGAGCCAGTCATCACAGGCTGGGACAGTGGTGCTCGACCACCATCCTCCCGACCTCACTGGCGGAGCTACTACATCTGAACGGGTAGGACATCTGTTTTTGCCACACTGGAGTGTACATGCTGGTAGAGCAGTGATGGCCACGTGGTCCTTGGAGCTGATGATACTGTGTAGCTCAGATTAGCATGTACACTTTGCTTTGGGAAAGGGGACTGTCTTAGTCTGCTTGGGCTGCCATAACAAAATATGACTGAGTGGCTTAAACAACAGATATTTATTTTCTCACAGATCTGGAAGAAGTCCAGATCCCAGGATGGTCGGGTTCTGTTGAGAAACTTCCTTCTGGCTTGCAGGTGGCTGCCTTCTCACTGTGTGCTCACATGGTTGTTTTTTTGTTTTTTTTTGTTTTTTTCTGTGCCTGCACATGGGGAGAAAGAATTGGTCTTTCTTCCTCTTCTTGTAAGGACACTAATCTCATTGCAGAGGCCCCACCCTCAAGACCTCAACTATACTTAATGACCTCCCAAAGGTCCCCATCTCCAAATACCATCACATTGGGAGTTAGGGCTTCAACATAGAAATATGAGGGGACACCCACATTCAGACTATAACAGGGACAGAGGTAAGGTCTGAAGAAGCAGCTCATGTTCATTGGAACATGTAAGAACCTACTGGGGGAATCTAGAAAAATGGTACAGTTGAACTTATTTGCAGGGCAGGAGTAGAGAAACAGACATAAAGAACAGACTTGTGGACCCCATGGGGGAAAGGGAGGATGGGACAAATTTCGAGATTAGGATTGACATATATACACTATCAGGTATAAGTCAGATAGCTAGTGGGAAGCTGTTATAGAGCACAGGGAGCTCAGTTCAGTGTTCTGTGATGACCTAGAGGGATAGGATGGTGGGGAATGGGAGGTGGGAGAGAGGTCCAAGAGGGAAGGCAGGAAGAACCCACTAGAGAGAGTGTGTCACGGTAATAAAGAGTTCTACTCCTAAGGACCACAGCACTGAAAAGAAAACAAGACATTTATAAGGAGATCGGATGCTTTTACAAACACGGAAGGACATTATTATACTGCTGTTGATGACTGCATTGTAGTCATTAATGGCTCATCAGTGCTGTCTTGAGATCTTTAATCACATCAAGTGCATTTCAATATGATGCCACAAGTGAAAAAAAAAAAAATTGGAAGTCACCAAGTTAGGGACATAGTCCTTCTCTACTAATTTCACTTAGGCTTTTCTGTGACCCATGTGGAGCACTTTTGAAAGTGCAATCATCTCTATAGAAGGTATTAAAATCTCTGTAAAGTGTCCTTTTAAGTTCTTTTCTAAAATTGCCCATTTTAGGGCTTCCCTGGGGGTCCAGCAGTTAAGACTGAGCTTCCAATGCAGGAGTGCACATTTGATACCTTGTCAGGGAACCAAGATCCCACATGCTGTGTGGTGTCATTAACAACAACAAAAAATTTTTTTAATTACCCATTTCATGCTTCTAAGGATGTTCCCTTCTTCTCATAGGGAAGATGTTGAATATCATACCCATGTTTTGTCACGTTCCAACTCTGGAAGCTTCATATGTACCATAAGCACCAAATATGCACCATATGTAATTCCCCAGGCTCCACATTTTCAGCATGGAGAATCCTCTGTAAAAGCAGACAGAATGTCTTCCATAAACTGGGTTATGCTGTGAACTTCTCTGTTATTTTTATTTGAGACCCAGCAGGTAGCATGTTTTAGCACCCAGTTTGGATGAGGAGGGCAGGGCAGTGACTGCTGGTTTAAATATTCTTCTTGAAGCTCAGCATGGCACTGGCTTCCTTCTGCCACACCTAATGGCACTGTCTTCAGGAAACAGTCTGCAAAACTCTTAGTTTCTGTTTTTAGGGCTGCAAAATTCCAACCAAAATTAAAGAAGTCCTGCCTGACCCTAAAAAGTCACGGTGAAGAATTTCCCACCTCTCAAATATGTGTAACTAATGTAACAGATTTTTTTGATTATAAAAGCAGCACACGTTCATGTAGAAATCTGTAAAATACAGGAAAGGGACAGAAGAAAACAGAACCTGTATTGTGTGTATCTATCTACATAAATATTTCAACATATTCAGGATCATACTATATCTCTTCTGCTTTTTTTGGTGTATCTTCTGATTTTTTGGAATATTTCTCTTGTCAATTATGTAGATCTTTGCCAACATAATTTTTAATAGGAGATGGCATGCTATCCTGTGAGTGTATCATGATTCATTAAAGTTACCCTTTATCATTGACAATTTGTGCCATGCTTAGTCATTCAGTCATGTCCAACTCTTTGCGACCCCATGGACTGTAGCCCACAAGGCTCCTCTGTCCATGGAATTCTCCAGGCAAGAATACTGGAGTAGGTTGTCATTTCCTTCTCCACATTGACAGTTTAGTCCACTTCTAATTTTTCACTACTTCAAGCTGTCCTCTCGAAAGGTGTTACATATTGATCCTAATCTAAAATTCATTACAGAGGAAAAGGTTATCAAATATAAAACGAGTCTTTGGCATGCTCCTTTCAAGATTACTAACAAATATCTAACTGACATCCATGTAAGATGATAACTATGATGGGAACAAGGAGAAAAACCAAGGGAAACTGAAAGAAACCTATATGAAAGACTGAAGGTGGTGTTTCAATGAATTTAGAGAAGTAAGTATATCAACCAACTAAATGATAATTCATCAAACCTAAAGTGCATTCTTTTCTTCCAAGGAGTAAGCGTCTTTTAATTTCATGGCTGCAGTCACCATCTGCAGCGATTTTGGAGCCCAAAAAAATAAAGTCTGACACTGTTTCCACCGTTTCCCCATCCATTTCCCATGAAGTGATGTGGACTGTGAAGAAGGCTGAGTGCCGAAGAATTGATGCGTTTGAACTGTGGTGTTGGAGAAGACTCTTGAGAGTCCCTTGGACTGCAAGGAGATCCAACCAGTCTATTCTAAAGGAGATCAATCCTGGGATTTCTTTGGAAGGAATGATGCTGAAGCTGAAACTCCAGTACTTTGGACACCTGATGCGAAGAGTTGACTCATTGGAAAAGACTCTGATGCTGGGAGGGATGGGGGGCAGGAGGAGAAGGGGACGACCCAGGATGAGATGGCTGGATGGCATCATGGACACGATAGACGCGAGTCTGAGTGAACTCCGAGAGATGGTGATGGACAGGGAGGCCTGGCGTGCTGCGATTCATGGTGTTGCAAAGTCAGACACGACTGAGCGACTGAACTGAACTGAAAGTGCATTCATTGTAAGATGTGCCATTTATTAATAGTTAAGGTCCCACTTAGGAAGAAAAAAAAAACTGCTAAGGTACCAATTGTGACCAACATTTGGGTAGTTTAAAAGACCAAATGCCTAAGGAAAAAAGCTCTACTAAAGAGATGCTGAACAGGAATAGAATTTGGGTTGGCAGGAGTGATGAAGTGGCAGAGAGAAAGGCAGTTTCACCCTAAAACCAACACCAGTGGTAAGAACATAACTCTTTAGACAGCACGCTATTCTTTAGTCAACTTCACTCACAGCTCCCTGACTTCATCAGGCTGTTTCATCCTTCTGTGCCTTTTCAAAAACAGTTTTCTGCTTGAAACACCTGTAATCGTCCAGAAAATGCAACTTTTTCTTTTTAGACTTGCCTTTTTGGGGACCTTCCCTGACCGGCTCTAGGAGGAGATGGAGTCTCCAGCACCAGAAGAGAACATTGCTCTCTCCTTGGACCCAGCACTGACTCTGCTGACCAGCTCCTGTGTCAACCATAGCCCTCCTAGAAGATCAAAAAGCTGGGCAAAGACAAAGCCCCAGGAAAGGGCATCTTGCGTGGTTTTGTGACTCTGGAGGCCAGAATCTTGTCTGATTGTCAAACCAGGTTCTCACAGCTTAGAAGCAATAACCTGAACCCACAGCATTTTAACTCAGAGCTGTCTGAAGATGCCCAGATGGTTTGATGAGGCAGGCAGAGCCCCAACTCCCCAACTCCTGACATTTTACTAAGCCATTAACTTTACCTACCCAAAGCAAACACAATTCGG
>SJYQ01044947.1:38774-87070 GCA_006410935.1 Redunca redunca
CTTGGTCTGTCCTCCAAGCTGCGCTCACAGCTCCTCTCTCCTTACCTGTGCATCCCACAGCTTACTCTTCATCTCCCAGGCTCACTTACTAGAGCTCAAATTGCTCAGTCTGTTTAATTAAACAAACAAACAAACAAACAAAACAATCAAACCTTGCCCTAGTAATAAATCAGTGCAAAAGTTTGAGGCTGTGGCAGCTCTTGGGCTAATCCAGGCATTAAGATCTCAGACTCCCAGCGTTCCCTACTGCCAGGCTTGGAGGATCATTTCAAATTCTTTTTGGAGGGAAAGGGAAGGTCCTATTTGGAAACTAGGCTACAAACGGATTTGGTGTTCATCCCTCAGGACCTGTAGTGATTTGGGAACTTCACTGTTTAACTGTTATGCCCACTCCCTTGTGGACACCAGTAGTCCTAAGTAAGCATACCATGTTTTAATCACAAATTTGCTTTGGAGTAACTGGAGGTCTGAAACTATGTCTTGATTATCTTCAAATGCATAGTGCCTACAACTCATAATAGGTAATTAGTTTAAGTGAATGAATGCATGAATGAACAACCAAGCACTGAGGATGATTCAAACTGGATATAATTTACTAACTCTTGGGGAGCTCTCAGCACTGAAATTTGAGTTAATCATGCTCCCATACCACCAGCCCCATCATGTACCATCCTAATGTAACCACTTGTCCCCAAAAGATGTTTCTCTTGGTCCATCGGTTTCTTTCTGTTTCCTTTTTTTCACTGTTCCTCATTTCATCCTCTCCACACTCCCCCCAACAAACACATGGAGTCTGAAATGCAGTACTTGGGTGCAATCTCAAAAATGACAGAATGATCTCTGTTCATTTCCAAGGCAAACCATTCAATATCACAGTAATCCAAGTCTATGCCTCAATCACTAATGCCAAAGAAGCTGAAGTTGATTGGTTTTATGATGATCTACAAGACCTTCTAGAACTAACACCAAAAAAATATGTCCTTTCCATCATAGGGGACTGGACTGCAAAACTATGTAGTCAATAGCTATCTGGAGTAACAGGCAAGTTTGGCCTTGGAGTACAAAATGAAGCAGGGCAAAGGCTAATAGAGTTTTGCCAAGAGAATCCACTGGTCATAGCAAACACCCTCTTCGAACAACACAAGAGAAGACTCTACACATGGACATCATCAGATGGTCAATATTGAAACAATATTGATTATATTCTTTGCAGCCAAAGATGGAGAAGCTCTATACAGTCAGCAAAAACAAGACCAGGAGCTGACTGTGGCTCAGATCATGAACTCCTTATTGCCAAATTCAGACTCAAACTGAAGAAAGTAGGGAAAACCACTAGACCATTTAGGTAAGACCTAAATCAAATCCCTTATGACTATACAGTGGAAGTGACAAATAGATTCAAGGGATTAGATCTGATAGACAAAGTGCCTGAAGAACTATGGACAGAGGTTCGTGACATTGTACAGGAGGCAGTGATCCCCAAGAAAAAGAAATGCAAAAAATGCAAAATGGTTGTTCTGAGAAGGACTTACAAATAGCTGAGAAAAGAAGAAAAGCAAAAGACAAAGCAGAAAAGGAAAGATATACCCATCTGAATGCAGAGTTTTAAACAATAGCAGGGAGAGATAAGAAAGCCTTCCTCAGTAATCAATGCAAAGAAATAGAGGAAAACAATGGAATGGGAAAGACTAGAGATCTCTTCAAGAAAATCAGAGATACCACGGAAACGTTTCATGCAAAGATGGGCACAATAAAGGACAAAAATGGTAGGGACCTAACAGAATCAGAAGATATTAAGAAGAGGTGGCAAGAATACACAGAAGAACTGTACAAAAAGATCTTCATGACCCAGATAACCACAATGCTGTGATCACTCATCCAGAGCCAGACATCCTGGAATGGGAAGTCAAGTGGGCCTTAGGAAACATCACTACGAACAAAGCTAGTGGAGGTGATGGAATTCCAGTTGAGCTATTTCAAATCCTAAAAGATGATGCTGTCAAAGTGCCGCACTCAATATGCCAGCTAATTTGGAAAACTCAGCAGTGGCCACAGGACTGGAAAAGGTCAGTTTTCCTTCAAATTCCAAAGAAAGGCAATGCCAAAGAATGCTCAAACTGCTACATAATTGTACTCATCTCACACACTAGCAAAGTAATGCTCAAAATTCTCCAAGCCAGACTTCAGCAGTACATGAACCCAGATGTTCAAGCTGGATTTAGAAAGGTAGAGGTACCAGAGATCAAATTGCCAACATCCATTGGATTATAGAAAAAGCAAGAGAGTTCCAGAGAACCTTCTACTTTATTGACTACACCAAAGTCTTTGACTGCATGGATCACCACAAACTGTGGAAAATTCTGCAGGAGATGGGAATACCAGACAACCCTACCTGCTTCCTGAGAAATCTGTATGTAGGTCAAGAAGGAACACTTAGAACTGGACATGGAACAATGGACTGGTTCCAAGTTGGGAAAGGAGTACATCAAGGCTGTATACTATCACCCTGTTTATTTAACTTATATACAGACTGCATCATGTGAAATGCCGAGCCAGATGAAGTACAAGCTGGAATCAAGATTGCCAGGAGAAATATCAAAAATCTTAGGTATACAGATGACAACACCCTTATGGCAGAAAGCAAAGAGGAACTAGAGCCTCTTGATGAAGGTGAAAGAGGAGGGTGAGAAAGCTAGCTTAAATCTCAACATTAAATAAACAAAAATCATGGCATCTGGTCCCATCATTTCAGGGCAAATAGATGGGGAAACAATGGAAACAGTGAGAGACTTTATTTTCTTGGGCTCCAAAATCGACTGCAGATGGTGACTGCAGCCATGAAATTAAAGAACACTTGCCTCTTGGAAGAAAAGCTATGATTAACCTAGATAGCATATTAAAAAGCAGAGACATTAATTTGCTGACAAAGTTTCGTCTATTCAAAACTATGGTTTTTCCAGTAATCATGTATAGATGTGAGATTTGGACCATAAAGAAAGCTGAGCACTGAAAAACTGATGCTTTTGAACTATGGTGCTGGAGAAGACACTTGAGAGTCCCTTGGACTGCAAGGAGATCAAACCAGTCAATCCTAAAGGAAATCAGTGCTGAATATTCATTGGAAGGACTGATGCAGAAGCTGAAGCTCCAATACATTGGCCACCTGATGAGAAAAACTGACTCCTTAGAAGAGACCCTGATGCTGGGAAAGATTGACAGCAGGAGGAGAAGGGGATGACAGAGGATGAGAAGGTTGGATGGCATCACTGACTCCACAGACATGAATTTGAGTGAGCTCTGGAAGTTGGTGATGGACAGGGAAGCCTGGTGTGCTGCAGTCCATGGTGTCGCAAAGAGTCGGACATGACTGAGCAACTGAACTGAACTGGATTGCAGGTCTGATGCAGGACCTGTCTCTACTCCCTCCACGAGCCAGTCTGAGATGACCCAGGCTGCACCATCTCAAGCATGGTCAGTGTCAGTGACAAAAGGCAAGGAGGAAGGAGTGTGGTGAACATCAATCCACAGTAGCTTCACAAACCTCTAACAGGAAGTGAGACTTATCACTTCCACACACACTCAACTGGCCAAAGCCAGTCGCTGGCCACATCTGGATTCAAATGGGCAGGGAAGGGAGACTCTACCCCATACCTGTAAACAGCCCTAACGATGACCACACACAGTGTCTCCCATGGAGTTGGAGGTCAATTAATCTGTTTGACAGGGAGAAAAAAACCCATTTGGCTGTCCCCTAGGGGAAGGGGAAGGAGACCCTTGTCTTACAGAAAGGAGAGGAAGTGGAGGTACGCATAAGGAAACAGCAAATGAGCCCTTGATTCTTCTACATAAGAGAAAGATGAGCCCAGGGGAAGGACAGGAATCCTGTGTGAGTGGAGGAGGCCTGGACCCTCTTTGGGATGGGAAAATAGAAACTAAAGGGGAGAGTTTATATTAATAGAGAGGAAAAGAATGCCTTAGCCACCAGATGGAAAGCACAGATGGTTAAAGGTTATAAAGTTTTGTTATATGGGAGGAAAGATACCTTTTTGGGGCATCTCCCCACTTTAGGAGCGTGATTTGTGGGTTTTTAAAGTGACAACATGCTGAGGCTAGTCTCGGGGCAAGCACAAGACAAGGCTAGAAGTTGCCAAGGAAGCCCAGGTGCTGTCTACAGGCCAAAGTCAAGTTTCATTTCAAGTTAAGTTTTGTTTTCTTGATCCGGCTCCATCTAACCTACCCTTTACCTGCACTGTGAGCTGGTACCTCTCCAGGGGGTGGCTCTGCTCCAGCCCATCATCTCCCATGGGTTACTCAGCCCTTCCCACCCTGAATTCTTGGTTCCTGTCTCACCACCTCCTGATCCCCAGCCCCAAGTGTCCACTTTCCATGTCTCCATCTCTCAAAGCGTCTCCTCTCTTCACTCTGCATCTCAGAGGTCTTCATTTCCTTGAACCCTAAAATGAGGTTCACCCCTCTCTGTGCCACAGTCATCCTTTCACAAAGAAATGTCACATGCTAAAATTTAGGGGAGACGAGTTGTCTCCCCTAAAAGACTGTGACCATCAAGGGCTGGGTATAGTTTCTACTTAGCTTAACTTTTTGCCCGCAGCCCCCATCACTGGACTTAACAGGAAATAACTACCATAATGACAGTGGGTGGGCTTCCCTGGTGGCTCAGATGGTAAAGAATCCACCTTCAATGCAGGAGACCCAGGTTTGATCCCTGGGTCAGGAAGATCCCCTGGAGAAGGGAATTAGCTACCCTCTCTAGTATTCTTGCCTGGAGAAACCCAAGGACAGAGGAGCCTAGCGGGCCATAGTCCATGAGGTTGCAAAGAGTCAGACATGACTGAGTGATTATTATCTTTATTTTTCTTAATAACCATAATGACACTGGGTAGTAGAAATAGTGATGGTTACATTTATCAGGTCTTTATGGATTGGACCTTGTGCTAAGGGTTTAAGCACATCATCTTTTCATCCATACAACCTTCTGATGAGTATTTTTAGCTTCACTTTACAGATAAAAAATTGGAGGCCCAGAGAGAGCAAGCAACCAGCCCCAAAACATACAGCTCTGGTGTCAAAATGAACTCAATTGAGACACCTACCTCTCCACTTAACTCCAGTGGTCTATTACTTCTTCAAAGTTCTCAGCACACACTACTCAGTGGTGGTTCTCAGCATTCATCTTAAGTCTTTCTAATGCCAGAGATTATGCTCTTAAACACAAGGTGTTTCCAGCAGAGACTGTCTATCTGTTCACTGAACTATTGGCCTTTACCTCCAGGGCCACACATTCCCAGCTTCCCAAATGTTAGGTCGACCAGGTGCCTAACACATGCTGAGGGGGAGGGGAAGGTGGTGGTGATGAATACCCACAGACCCAGACCATAAAAACTTCCCATGGGTTCCTCCAAGGTCTTTCCCTCCCCATCCCTGCCACCGAGAATCAAGTGTCCACAGAGGACTCAGAGTTATAGGTAAAAAGAGCCTCTGGATAGATGAGTGACTTCGTGGAGCAGAGTCCTCCCATGACCACTCCAGGAAAGTCTACCCCTCCTGCCCTGAAGATGTGAGCAAGAAGTCAGTGTCCTCGGCAAAGCCATTGAGATCTGAGTGTAAGACTGCTGAAGCAGTTCACCTCACCTTGACCAAAAGGGGACCCAGTAGATGGCTGATCTTAAAGTGATATTTGAAGCAGACAGTGAGTGGTAGGAGCTGTGTTATGTCAGCAGGGGGAGGGGGAGGGCCCCCAGGGATGCTTAGAGGAGACCCAACATCCATTCATCCCTTGACCACGCACCTGGAGGGCAGGGTGCTGACTACTCTGGGTGAACCAGCTGCTTGAAAGATGAAGGGAAGGCTGGAGATTGCTGAGCCACATTCCTGGGAACAGGAAGACATAGGAGACCTGCCTTCATGTTCTCAGAGCAGGGTTACTTCTGTGTAGAGGGACCAACAGGAGCAGCTACAAAGAGGGAAGGAGTTATGGCTCCCGATGAGGCTGAACCAGCCAGGCGGGGAAAGAAAGCCCATGTGGCGGGGGGGACAGGCAGTCTGGCCAGCACAGAGGCCTCATGGGAGACCTGGCCTGGCTCTTTCTCTAGCAGTCTTTGAAACACGAGCTGGCACTGTGTCCCAGCAGCTAGCTTCCCATTGCCCAATCTTTTTCTCCATTTTCTTTCTCTGAACCCTTCTCTATCTGCCACCACTCACCTACTCTTAAGTCACTGCATTGGGAAGAGATTGACAGCCCCTGGAGCAAAGGACACCCAAAACCTGCAAGCATACCATCCCTCTGCCTACCCACACACATTCTGCCCCATTTATTTGAATGTCCATACCCAGAATGCCCTGCTGGTCCATGCCAAAGCCATTAGACACATTAGACAGTCCTCGCCAGCGTCTGGAGACTGGAGTTGGCAGAGTTAGGCATCCCTCAAAGGGCGATGTGTTTACTTTCATGTAATTGAAATTGGGAATGAGTTGGCTTGCCTGCACCCTCAGTCCCCTTGGCTCAGATTGGCATGGGGCAAAAAGAAAACCAGATGCAACAAGAAATGATGTTTAAAGCCATGCGACAAGCTTTCAAGGTCCACATGCTGCTCACCAAGTTCATCCACCAGCCCAGACCTTCCACGTTCCAGCTCAGCCCAGCTGTCAAGAGTGTGGCCTCTTTTAATTTTGTGTTTCAAAAGAAGTTTTCAGAATCCAGATTCAGGATATTTTTCTACCCCTTTCCCTTCATTTCACAGTGCAACAGCTTCCTCTTTGGGTTCGGAAAGGCCAAGAAACTTGCAAAAAATGCACCCTCTCAGAAGAGAGGATGACGCGTATGTGTGCGGAAAGTGAGAGGGAAGGGGTAGATATTAGAGAAGAATACGAAAAAGAGCAAACAGAACAAAACCTCATGTTCTGCTTCATCCAAAAAGGCTTCTTTTGTGCAGTGTGTATCAGATGCATATGCCCCTATAGGAATGGAAAGTGCACTGTCCCTGACTCAGATTTTTTTTTTTTAATTTTTATGTATTTATTTATTTTTGGCTGTGCTGGGTCTTCGTTGCTGCACACCGGCTTTCTCTAGAAACAGCGAGCGGGGGCTACCCTTCACTGAAGCGCACAGGCTTCTCACTGCAGTGGTTTCTTCCACAGTTGGAGCTCGGGTTCTAGGTTTCAGTAGCTGTGGCACGTGGGTTTGTGGCACATGAGATGTGGAATCTCCTCAGACCAGGGACCAAATCCATATCCCCTGCATTAGCTGAGCTGCATTAGTGGTTAGCTTAACCACTGGACCACCAGGGAAGTCCCTCAGACAGATATTAAATAGCTGGGCGATCCATTCATTCGGTTCAACCTAACTTGCTCACTGAGTTGTCTGACACCACGGTGGTTAACTGGGGACGCACAAATGAAAGATGTGACCTCTGCCAGGTGGTGCCCGTGCATGTCAGCCTCGCCAGTAGGGGATGACTGCTTTCTGGGTGTCAGGGTGGGTCCCCCTGAGTCATCCACGCTCCCTTGTCAGGGTGGCAGCAGGCCTAACAGCCCAGGGGTAAGCGTGGACTCTGAGGACACAGGGTTCATGTTCAGCGGGAGGTTCTGCTGCTTTTGAGCTGAGGCATCCTGGGCAAGTTCCTTACCTCTGTGCCCCTGCTTCCTCACCCGCAAAACGGAGCTGATAACAACCTACTCGTGGAGCTGAGATGAGAACTGAATGAGTTAACACACGTAATGCTCTCCACACAGTGTCAAGCACTCAATAAACATTTAGCTATTGTTATCATTGCAGCTGGCCGCACATATTAACAAAAGTCATTGCCAAGCTTCAGGGAGCCGCGACTGAGGCCAGTCCTGAGCAAAGCTAAACGGTTTCTACAAGAAACTAGACCATGAATCTGGCCTTCCTGCCCAGGGCTCTAACCAGGTAAGTACAAGAAAATGAGCACTTATCATGTATATAGACCATGGGATAAATTGATTATTAGAATAGTGACTGGCCAGGAAGTAAGAATTTCAGATCTTAACATTCAGATGAAAGGTCTGCTCTGGATCCCTGGATTTCGGCCACCTCCCAGCTGTGGGTTGGAGAGCACATGAAGCAGGAAGGGGGTCATAAACAACCTTCTGAGATAGTGCTCAGGCCCAGACCCAGGAAAGGCAGGGGTCCTGACATGAGGTCAGTGTAACTCCAGACCCTTGAGAAAGGTAATTTGAGGGAGCATTGATCAAAGTCTCACAACCTTGACACCGCCCTCTCCTTGGTGTCTTCCCATCTGCCCTTCCCCATCCCAAGCTTCAGGGTGGGGTCAGAGACAGACAGATTTGGAGAGCTGAGTCCCAAGTCCCAGGAAAACCCCTTCCTCTGTTCCCTAGGATTAGATGATTAGGAGGAGAACAAAGGAGCAATTCACCAGTGGATTCTGCAATTCTCCCACGTCCGACTCAGCAACCGCTGAGTTCCCACCATCTCAAGTGGCTGGAGAGAAGGTGGGGGCCAGCTGGCTGGCCTGAAACAGCGTATGTACAGATGCCTCTTCCAGAAACACTCCAATGCCTTCTGTGCATACAGCTTGCGGTAGAAGGGAGTGTGTGTATATGTGTGTGTGTGTGTGTGTGTGTGTGTGTGTGTTCAGGTTGCTCCAGGAAAAATCAGAGATGAGGGACATATGTACCGAATCTTGGAAGAAAACCTTCCATAGATCCTCTGTTTGGAAAGATGCCTGGATTCCACCCGGTTTTCTTAAATCCAGAAGACAGCCGATGACCAGGCTGAATGACTGATACAACCCAAGGCCCCCTCCAACTAATACATACTCTGCAAAAGATACATTTTGAAACCTTTGGAAAACAGAGAGAAAAAATTTTTTTCATAATTTCATCATGGGTAATACTTGAGGTTTTCAGTTTTTTCGACAATACATGTAACTATCCTCCAATTCAGTCTTCACTGGTGGCTCAGATGGTGAAGAATCTGCCTGGAATGCAGGAGACCCGGGTTGATCTCTGGGTCAGGAAGATTCCCTGGAGGATGAGATGGCAACCCACTCCAGTATTTTTGCCCGAGAAATCCCATGGACAGAGGAGCCTGGCGGGCTACAGTCCATGGGGTCACAAAGGTTGGACATGACTGAGTAACTGGACAACAACAGTCAACAAATTCACAACCAGTTCTTTCTCAGTCCTGTGATATCTTCTTGTTCCTATCATTTTATCACAAGCAGTTTTCCACATGACATATTCTTCCCATCCTGGCTTCTTATGGAATGGAGCCCAATTTGAGGACTGGTTGTTGAAGGGGTGCAAGGTGATTTCAAAAAGGGGCAGAAAACCAAAGAAGAGCTTTGGTTTGTGTGTTTAAGCTCATGAAAGGCTACTTCTTTTTTTTTTTTTTGCGCAGACCCATAGAAAGGCTACTTCTAAACATAATATGGAAGGTGCTGTCTTCTCCATTGCTTTACAGTCTGAATAAAATAAGAGGAAAGCAATGAACACTGAAGCTGTGAAGGAAATCATGGTGACTATTAAGATGATTATACTCTAAAGTGGATTCAAGTTCCCTGGATCTTTCTGTCCAGGGTGGATTGTGGTCACTCCTTTCCAAGAGATGCAGAAAATGTGGCTCTTCTTACCAAGAGGATTTAGTATTTGAAGGTTTTTAATGGACCCTTTCTTCAGTTCTTATTTTCCACTGTAAATTAAATTCATATGCATTCTCATTTCTTAGAACATACCTTCCCACCTCCTAAACATCCATGCCCTCTCTTTCTCCTCTTTTTACAGACTGGGCATGTTCCAAGGAGGTGGCATAGAGGGAGTCTTAAAAATACTTTTAAGCTTTTCCTCAGGAATTGAAGACTTGTTGGCAAACATAACTTTTAGCCAGGGTGAGGGTATCCTGTTTCACAAGTCCTTAGTTTCTACCCTCTTATTCTTTAGACAGAAATGCCAGAAAGGAGCTTGATGAGATGTCTGAAGCAGAAGGGTGTTGATTTAACAAAAAGAGGTATTCCTTAAGTTAAGAAGCAGTTACTGCTTTGTGGGGGAGTAACTATTGGAGAGGTGACGGTCCATGTGGGAGAAGGAACAGAGAAGCTTCCAACCTTAGCTCATAGAGTTGAACATCCTGCCGCTCAACTCCCTGGTTGATCCATAGAGAGGGGATGGAACACCGACAGCCAGACCCTCCCCACTCTCCAGTCTCCAGAGAGGTGTCAGCTGTCACCAGCTGGGTCCAAGTACAAAGGACCTCAGCTCTATGGGGTCTTCATGGTGCAAGCTACCAGTTGCCCTGGCACAGTTTTGCCATGACCCACAGAGCTCAAGGAAGAATAAAGATAGTGGCAGTTCCCTGGTGGTCCAGCGGTTAAGACTCAGTACTTTCATTGCTACGGGTCTGGGTTCAATCCCTGGTGGAGAACTAAGATCCCACAAGTTGCGTGGTGCAGCCAAAAAATAAATTTAGAAAATAAAAATAAAATAAAGATGGGAGTGATCACAGTTTGGAAGAAAAGAGGTTCTTCTTGCAAGATTAGTTGCCTAAAGGCCTAGGATGAGAGGAGAAAGGAGAATATTTCACAGTTACGCAGTTATCATTGGCAATTTGGGAAACTGACTGATACCATTAATAATCAGTCCCTGCCACCTTTCTTTGGAAGGCCTATTCCCAACTTGGCTTCTGCCTTCAGTGTCTGAGTTCTCAGGCCCCTCATTCAGCTGCTCAGGGGAAGTGCCCTCCTGACTAAGGATGAAGCAGGGAGTGGGAGATGAGGGGTGAAGCGGATAGTATAGGTCTCATAAAAAGCCCAAGCAAAGCTGAAGGGAAAAGCCAACATCATCCTCCAGCTTGCAGAGCTACTAACAACCCCATTTGGAAAGATGTCATTGCAAGCCCTAAGTGGTTGGGGAGGCTCAACAGTGTGGGGAGAAGGAGTTGGTGATTCTTTCAACAAAATTTCTTTGAAATCATAACATACCAGTAACTGGAAAAAAGAACCTCAAAGCTCATCTCAAAAATTCCTCCTTCTGAGATGAAGGCATCCAGGTTTAGTCAGCCTAAATGGTTTCTCCAAAGTTCAAGCTAGAGCCAGGATTGCAACTACAGTGTTTTGAATGGAGCCCTCGGCTTATCTTTGTTACCCCATGTTTACCGTCACACCACCAGCGTGAAAGCCCTCCATCCTCTCCCATAAACAATGCCAGATGCATCTTGCTTTAGAGTGAGGATTGTTTCCCCTGCAGCAGGTGGGAAAGCGTGCTACAGAGCAGAACTTCAAGTCTCGAGGGAAATTCTCAGCAAAGGGACAACTGGCCAAGAAATAAGGAAAGAGCAACGACATCCAAACAGTTGGAACCAGGAAGGTTAAAAGCTTAGGGTGGTGATATTGAAGGAAAATCTTAAGAATGCTTCTGCTCCAGGCAGAGCCAAAGATGTAAGCATTTGTCTTCTGTGCTCCCAAGTTTCCTTTCCTCTGCCTTTGTCCCTCTCAGACACCACACTCCTCTTCCTCATAAGCAACATTTGTTTTTCAGGAAAGATGCTAACGAATGCATCCACTTGAAGCAGAATTGACTGAACATTCTCTCAGGCAGATTCTCTAAGATGTCAGAGCTAGAAGGGACCAATACTCACACTGCCAAGCTAGAATGGGCGGCGGAGGCGGGGGTGGTGGTGGGGGAAGGGGAGACGTTTTTAATCTAGAAGCTAAATACTAGGTATCAACATCACCCACCAAGGATATAAATCTGGACCAAGGATATAAATCTAAGCACTTCTCAGCCTGTCCAGCATATAGCAAGCCCTCAGCAGAGGACCATAACTCAGGGCTTACCCCAACTCTGCCTCCCTTCTCAGGAGAGCTTGACCTAGGTAGGTATTTGCAGGAATCAAACATTATTTTGTGTATATATCCTATCAGGATATTCTGCCACCAGCTTTACCTCTGGTTACCATACGGATCTGGAACCACATCCCATCCAGGACGTTATTATCCATCTTCTACTAGAACCCAGGGTAAATCAAGATGGGACAACATATCTCTCTCCTCTTTCTTGGCCACCACAATAGCACTCCACACTGCAATTATATGCACATGGCTTTGCTGAAGAATTAGGGAAAACTCAAAAGGAAATGGTTATTTAGACTGGTCAACCTTTGAGTGAACTATGAATGTGGAGTCTCTCTTTCAGCTCCCAAGGGACAGCATCTAACAGTTAGGCTTCCACAAGAAAGAGCTCATCTGTGCAGGTCTGCCATATTTTGCACAGGGAGCACCATTCACATACCAGTGTAGCACCTCCTTGTCCAGGGCCTGGTCTACACAAATAGAAAAGCAGCTTTGCCTCACCCCTAAGTGGACCCCTCTGCACGCAGGTTATTCACATGGCCTTTAAACACTACTTCCTCAAGTCTCTGTGTCCTAAATGCTATTCCTCTTCAGGAACCTTTCTCTCCTTTGCATACAAAGAGATGCCAGCTCGCTAAATCATTCCTATGGTTTACAGTCTCGTGTACAGCTGTGGCACTTCCCTGGTAGCTCAGCGGTTAAGAATCCACCTGCAATGCAGAAGACTCAGGTTCAGTCCCTGGGTCAGGAAGATCCCCTACAGGAGGGCATGGCAACCCACTCCAGTAGTCTTGCCTGGAGAACCCCATGGACAAAAGCGCCTGGCGGACTACAGTCCACTGTGTCACAAAGACTCAGACACAGCTATAGCAACTGAGCACACACACGCATGTACAGCTACAGATGAGGCTATGTGGTCAGCATCAATGGTTGGTCATCACTGAGTCTCAAATACTGTAGAAAAATGGGGTCTAGTCCCGCAAGCAGTGAATATAGATCCTCCAGTTCTCCTACTAGGCAGAGCTGTCCTAAAGGCAAACATTGAGTACAGGAGAGGAGGAAAAAGGGTACTGTACAAACCGCAATGGATAAGATCTCTAGCTCTACCCTTATGGTCAATGGGTACCCACAGTTGTGCAACAAGCATCTGGTTTCTTAGGGGCTCTCTCCCATGGACAGCCATGTCCACAAAACGGCTACACTGGGATATATGTGTTCCTTCATCAAGTGAAAAAACTTTAATAATAACTTGCATGACTCCCCAGATAGCAGAATCTCTCTCTAATACATGCATTCTCAACAGGGGATATATCACTGTGGACATTAATTCTTAGGGGGATTAAAAATATCTTAGACATTACAATGATTTGGGCCTTCAAAAGGTTAAAGTATATAAAAATATACAGAGTATACAGCAAAGGAGAAGAAATGATGAAAAAACCGATGCTTAAAAAGACTGCTTGCATGCACGTATGCTAAGTTGTTTCAGTCATGTCTGACTCCTTGCAACCCTTTGGACTGTAGTCCGTCAGGTTCCTCAGTCTATGGGATTCTCCAGGCAAGAATACTGGAGAGGGTTGCCATGTCCTCCTCCAGGGCAACTTCCCAACCCAGGTATCGAACATGCATTTCTTACATCTCCTGCATTGGCGGGCAGGTTCTTTACCATTAGCGCCACCTGAGAAGCCCAAAAAGGCCACATAGCAGAGTAATAATGAGAAAACTTGGGAAATACTGCTCTAAGAGAGGAGAAAAATGGGCATGAAGGAAAGTTGCCAGTTCTAACTGCTATGATAGTCATCATCATAATTAAAAACATTTTGTATGCATGCCCTAAATTAATCCTCCTGACAATCTTCAGGAAGAAGGACTATTACAGTCATTTAAGATGATGAAATAGCTTTAGAGGTATTGTCCAAGGCCACACAACTAGCACCTGGCAAAGGCACAATTCCAGCCAACCTCTGTCTGACTCCAAAGTCCATGGACTCAACCATCCTCGAACGCTGACTGCATCATTAGCCCAGTAGAAGGAAGGTTGGCAAGAGAACAACCCATCTTTAGACTCTACCATCTACTCCACCAACTCAAGTCTACCTCTAAAACCACGGAGGACAGTTAAGTTCTAAGGAAGGAGACAGACAAGTCTGGGGAAACTCTGGGTCGAGTTGAGAATGAGAAGGGAGGGAGGTGGCCCCATTCTCCCCTGCATCTGCCTCCTCTTCCTCTACTGGAAGACATGGAGCCACCAGGACCAGGATCCTGGAATCTGGGGTAAAGAGAGAAGTGAAAAGGGGGGAGGGTGGTCCCTGCTGTGAGCTCAGTTACTACTGCTGAAACCCAGTGCAGGGCTGCAGCCAAGCCCCAGGGATAGGGTGACCTCTATACAAACAGAACTTCCCTAGGCAGTGCTTCTGCAAATATAAACACAGATTCACCACGTGATGGGTTCAACCAGTTCATGTAAACACTAAAGGGAGGGAGGGGAAAAAAAAAAAACTCAAGGGAAAAAATATGCTCCAACAAGATGAAGCAGGGTCCTGTGACTCAGAGAGTGGAAGGTCAAGAGCTAAAGGGCTCAGAACCCGCCAGGCCTGCAGTGAAGCCACAGAGATGCTCTTGCTACTTGGGCACAGGGAGCCTTGATCCCCCCACACACAGTGTGGGAAAATCTTTGTCAGGAGCAGTGAAAATGGGTGGCTTTCCATGGATATCTGAAGCACATTGGGTTAGACTTTCCATGGAAAACAGAGGGTAGTCCTGAAGCAGGAGGGCCTATAGGTAGACATCAGGAGGACTTCCCCATGGCCAGGTGTCTTCGTGGAAACAAGGTGCCTCAAGAGCTCTACCTAAGCTTGGGAAGAGCTGATTGCTCAGAAGCAGGGGATGGATGGGATAAATTCTGAACAGCACACCCTTCCTCCTTACGCCCATACCCCTGACCCGGTTATTTGTACTGACGATGAGAAGCTCTCCACCACACCCCCATGCCCTCAGGGAGAATGCTAGCAGAGTATCTGGGTGTTTTGCAAACAATCGGCGCTGCCCCAGTAAGAAGAGCCAGCTCTCCAAAGCAGTTGCAAATACCCTGCTCCCCTGGGCCAGGAGAGTTTTGACAACACTGCAGCTCGGTCTTTCCAAGACATCCATTAACCTAAAATAAACCAGGCAAGGAGGAGGTTGGCAGATGGACCCCATGGCCGGTGCGGAGGCAGGATGCTGTGTACTGGGGCTATGGCCTCCCCAGCGCTTCCAGAAGAGGCCCCCAGAGCTCAAGGATGTCACAGCAGTCAAGCCACTCAGAAGTCTCTGACTCTGGACTGAACCAAGGGGACAGTGGGTTCCACTCTAGGACCTACCACCGTGATGGGGTTCGTTCAAGCAGGAATAGCCTCCTATATAGCTCAGCAGGGGACCCAAGGGCCCACCTGACTCAATGGGAACTGAAATAACACCAAAACACAGTTCAGTACAGGAATGGAGGAGAGACAAAGGGAGGGAGACCTGAGTGGGCCCAGCCCAGAGGAGAATGAAAGGGCCTGGGAGGCAGTATAAAGAGAGAATAAAGACAGGTGGATTTCAGTGTTTAACAGCAACAAACCCTTGTATGTATGTACTTATCGCAAATGTTTACTTTCATATTATCACATGCAGGCATGTAGAACCATATATAGGGGCCAAATCAATAATAGATAAGTCTTACAACAACAGAAGATATTTGGGGCAACCAGTCCCTGGCCCCACCGCTTCTTATCTGTACAACCTTGGGCAAGTAACAGAACTTCTCTGTATCTAAGCTTTAGAATGGGATTAAGAATAGTGCATATCTCATGAGAGTAGTTATGAGAATTAAAGAAGTTAATATTTGTGAAGCACTTAGAACAGTGCCTGGCACATATCAAGCATTACTAGCATTTGTTAAACACACAGAGACTCAAATGAATTTGCTTAGCATTTAATGCCTAACCATTCCTCACTCTATTTTCTTTCATTTATTTACTCAATAAATATTAATTGGGTGCCTACTACATGTCAACTTCTATGCTGATATTGCAGCTGTAAAAATGAGCGAAAATAACCGTGACTTACCCACTCTTCGGGCTCAGAGTCTAAATGTCACTCTTTGGATGAGCTTTACCCCCAAGCACCTCCAAATCCACGTCAGGCTAAACCGGCCCAGCCCTGGATCATATCTTGCCTAGGGGCACACAGCCCTGAATGCAGGATCTGAAAAGGAAAATTGCTTGTGGTTTTACAGCTGACCCGGGCTTGTGTGCCTGAGAGAAAATTGCTGGAGTCACCAGAATGAGCCCCAAATTCTGGAATGCAGATGGCATCAACCCAAGCTGAGCTGGGTGGTAGTTTCAGTAGATTACCTTCCTAGTAACCATGCCAGCTTCTAGCTGACCTTCCTCCACTGTAGAGGCTAAAACCCCAGAAATTACATTTCTCAGATGTCCAAGCAGCTAAGGTTGGGGATGCAGCTTGGGACCTATTAACCATATACACTCATTTAAGACTTTGATTTGAAATCAAATTATGAGGGAAGAGAGGATCAGTGTGGGATGTATATTCAACTGCAGCAGACTGGAGCAAAGGCAGGGGCGGGGTGAGAGCAGCGGCTGTGGCGATGCTAACTTTCTGACCACAGAAGAGGCAGAGTTCCCATGGGGGTGCAATTCTGCAGTGTGGTTTAGGCGTCATTCCTGAAAGCTCAGCCTAGAATCTCTTTCTTCAGCATTCTGCTTGGTCCGTGATGTATCTATGCATGCCCTGCATGTGTGCATGCTCAGTCGTGTACCACTCTTTGAGACCCCATTGACTATAGCTTGCCAGGCTCCTCTGTCCATGGGATTGCCCAAGCAAGAATACTGGAGTGGGTTGCCATTTCTCCTCCAAGGCAGCTTCAGAGATCAAACCTGTCTCTTCTATGTCTCCTGCATTGAAGCTGGATGCTTTACCACTGAACCGCCAGGGAAGCCCCAATCTCTATATTTCTTAAAAAATCCTTTTCAGCCTGTACTAGTTGGAGTGGTTTTCACTTTTGGCAACTAGAAATGGGAGAGCCTATTTAGAACTGACCATCCCTAACAATGTAATTATGGTTGAACCAAAGCCTAAACCTAATGAGAAAACTGTATTCCCTAAGGAAGGGGTCCCCAGATCCCGGGCCAAGGACCCGTGCTGGTCCGCACACAGGAGGTGAGCAGCGGGCAAGCAAATCAAGTTTCACTTGCTGCTCCGCTTCATCATTCTCCATTGTTCACATTACTGCCTGAACTCTAACCCTAACCCTAACCCATCCCTTAACCCACACTCGCCACATCCCTGGAAAAGCTGTCTTCCACAAAACCGGCCCCTGGTGCCAAAATGGTTGGGGACTGCTGCCCCCAGGGAACAAAGAAGGAAGACACCAGTTTCTCTAGCCTTTGGCCAGCACCAACAGTAGGAGCTGGCATGAGATTCAACAAATCCCTCCCAGGCATTTGTCTTTACAGTAAGCTTCCCTGCTCCAGACAGAGAACAGTTTGGAAGGTTTTAGCTGCACAGGGCACAATGAAGTAGTAAATTTACACAATGAAGTGGTAAAGGAAGAGATGGCTATAACACTGTATTCTTTCTCCCCTGAGCTCTCAGGCATGCAGGACTTCTTTCTCTCAAACACATCAAGTGTATCCACGCCCCAGGACCTTTGCACTTGCTATCCTAGCTTCTGGAAGTGACTTGCTATCATATTTCCCTATTCTATCTTTTTGTAGCTCTCATCAGTTACTTTATTGCTTTATCTGTGTGTTTATTATGTGTTTTCCCCCATTAGAGTGTAAGACTATGGAGGTCAGGAGTTCTGACTTGTTCACGCTGAGTATCCAGACAGTAAAACATGCTTGGCACACAGTAGGAGCTCCAAAACAAATCTGTTGACTGACCGATTTGTTCACTGACTCTTCATCCCTCAAACCTACTTCCAAAGATCAGAGGGGGAATTCCCTAGTGGTCCAGTAGTTAAGACTCTGTGCTCCCACTGCAGAGGACACAGGTTCAATCCCTGGTTGGGGAACGAAGTTCCTATTTACTGTGGGGCGCAACCAAAAAGGAAAAAAAAAAAAAAAACAGAGCCATTTGAGTCAACTGAAAGGGCCCAGGCTTTGGGGTATGAATTAAATCCCAAGTACATCTTGAGAACAAAAGGGGTTCATGGGTTAAACCCTAGAGGTTAACGGCAGGGAATCTTTCTCCCTTGAGAAATTAATAAGTTAAATCAGATGGAAATAAATTTAATCTTCTCCTTCTCCCCTTATTATCCTAATTGGTTTAATTTTGTGGCAACTTTTCAGCATTCTCACAACGGAAAGCAACTCATGTTGCGTTGGTAGCCCAGAAAGTAATTATCCTGTGGTTTTATTCTAATTCACTAGCAGACACTCTCTTTGGCTTTGAGGACCCCTGAGAGTAAAAAAGTAAACAGTGAAGATTAGGAAATGCTTTTTTCATTCCTGTGCTTTTTAAAAATTAAAAGCTATGATAAAACAATTAGGCATGATGATTATCTTTTTTTTTTTTAAGTTAAAAAAGAAAGTATGTGATTTAGAATACAAAGACAGACATGAATAAATAGAAGCAAACATTTAAACACAACTGGGCATCTCATTCGCTGACCTTTAACTGGCTTCAAATATTGCTGAATGCTGCCTTGGTTTTACTCCAGAATTGAGTAAATTAAACTCTTTTTGATTATCCTAACTTGGACATAAAGTCTCCCCAGGGCTTATCCCAACCCTAGTGTGCTTTGTGTCTTCCTAGCAGTTTTTTATTTTGTAACAAAAAAAAAAAAGTTCAAGGGGCTTCTATCCAGCTTTAATCTCTTTGTAACAAGAAAGACTTTTAGTATCCTACTTGCAATTTATTTGAGAAAAGTCCAGTTTGTCCTTTTAGGCCCCCAAGCTCTTTTTCTGCTTCCTTTCCCACTCCGCTGCCCACCAAAAAGAAGATGTAAGCCAAACAAATGTTTTTCAGCTTCTGGACAACTTCACTTTGAGATTTCCAACCCAAGAAATACCTGTAAATCTGCAGATAGTCACTCCCACACTGCCAGGAAATATTTGCTGTGGCTAAAAAGTGTCCTGTTAAGAAAGGAATCTAAAAAGACATGATACAAATGAATTTATTTACAAAACAGAAACAGACTTACAGGCTTAGAGAATGAATTTATGGGCTTCTCTGGTAGCTCAGACGGTAAAGAATCTGCCTGCAATGCAGAGACCCGGGTTTGATTCCTGGATTGGGAAGATCCCCTGGAGAAGGAGAATGGCTACCCACTCTAGTATTCTCGTCTGGAAAATTCCATGGACAGAGGAGCTTGGCGGGTTACTGTCCATGGGGTGGCAGAGAGTTGCACACGATTGAGAGACTAACACATGTACTTCCAGCTGTCAGAGGGGAAGAATGGGGAGAAGGGACAGTTAGGAAGTTTGGGATGGACATGCACACACTGCCATATTTAAAATATGTATAACCAACAAGGTCCTACTGTATAGCACAGGGAACTCTGCCCAGTGTTATGTGGCACCGTAGATCGGAGGGGAGTTTGGGGGAGGATGGATGGATACATTTATATGTATGGCTGAGTCCTTTTGCTGTCCACCTGAGACTATCACAACGTTGCTAACTGGCTATACTCCAATATAAAATAAAAAGTTCAAAAAAGCTGTAAACCAGAAGAAAAAAAGAAAGAAAGAAAGGTATCAGTTATTGCCCCGTGACACCAAGCTAATTTTAAACAGGCAAGAATGCTCTTTTCCAAGGTATGGAAGCAATGTCTCTGCCATGTTTGCATCCCACCCATTGCACCCAAACTATCTGCAAGATCCTTTGAAAGTCCAGAATAAAGCAGCAATATAGAGACTAGCACAACTGCCAATAGGAGGAAAAGGTACCGGGGACAGTCACCAAGCTGCCACAGGTGACTCTTGCCCCATCCACCCCTCTTTGTTCTCAGTTTGTGGTGTGGATGTCGGGGGTAGAAAATGCTCCTCTGTCCCAGAGCTGTGAGGTTGTCCACCCCTCGCCAGGCGATGGAGTAAACTTTCACAGCTGTCACCCCTAGTCAGTTCAGCCAAAGAGATGTTGACAGTGTGGTTTACAAAGAAGAGAGCTAGGAGAGGGAGGTGTAGGGACTAGGAGTGGGGAAGGGAATGGGATGCAGCTTTGAGGAGTCTGGCTCTCAAAGGACACACTAAGTCTGCGATTTCTATGGCATCCCTACATCTGACCTGTCTCTCCCTGTGCACTGGGACATCTGTGTGCAATGAACCTCCTACGTTGAACAGCTTCGATTCTCTGCTATCCCATCCTTCTCAGCACCTTCCTTCTAGGTGGTTGCTCACATTTGGAGAAACCTCTGTGTTCATCTAATACGGCAGTTTATAGGTTATACGTGCATGCTAAGTGGCTTCAGTCGTGTCCGACTCTTTATGACCCCCACGGACTATTGCCCACCAGGCTCCTCTGTCTGTGGGGATTCTCCAGGCAAGAATATTGGAGTGAGTTGCCATGCCCTCCTTCAGAGATCTTCCCGACCCAGGAACCTGTGTCTCTTACGTCTCCTGCATTGACAGATGGGTTCTTTACCACTAGTGCCACCTGGGAAACTCTTTATAGATTATATAGGACAGTAAAATGTCTTCCAAAGTTTAAGACCAATGGGGGAGAGGGAGGAAGGGGTGCCAACTCCTCAATTTCTAACTATGACACTGTGATTTCTGATAATAAATATATATTTGGTCTTTGTCCATGTTTCTGGCACAGACCCCCTAAACCCTTGACATTTCCCAAGAGATAAAAGCCATAAAGATATCTTCAGTGACTTCTGGACAGCACTCAAGCTTGGGGGCAGGTTGCCTAGAGAGCCAAGCCTGATTAGAAGGTTGAAATTTTTAGTCCCACCTCCTAGGCCTCAGGGGAATTGAGAGAGGCTGGAAGCTGAATCACTCACCAATGGCCAGTGATGTAATCAATCACGCCTACATAGTGAAGCCTCCATAGAAACTCAGAAGAACAGTGTTCAGAGAGCTTTGAGGATGGTGAACACATGTTGCTGCAGGGAGAGGACCACAAGGAAAGGACATGGAAGCTCCAAGTCACTTCCGCACACCTTGCCCTGTGTGCATTCTCCACCTGGCTACTCCTGGTATTTTTCTGTAAGAAACCAGTGATGTAGTAAGTAAAGTGTTTCTCTGAGTTCTGTGAGTCACCCTAGCAAATTAATGGAACCGAGGGAGGAGCCACTGGACCCTTCAATCATAGCCCATCACTCAGAAGCACGGGTACACTGGCATCTGAAGTAGGGGTGGGGAGTGCTCCGAGGAGGACAGTTTTGTGGGATTGAATCCTTAACCTGTGGGATGTGATGCTATTAATCTCTCCAGGTAGTATCAGAATTTGGTTAATTGTTGGTATTGGAAGGAAGACACACACACACCCACACCAGAACGGGATGTAGAATTGGGATCATTAGTAAGTGCTATATCAGTGAACAGGCGTTCAGAGGCAAATAATGGAAAATCCATCTCAAACTGGATCCAGCAGTATGGAGATTTAGCTTCTTATATCACAGGAAGAGCAGAACGTGGCTTCAGACAAGGTCACGTCAGCAGCCTTGCAACACCCTACCAGGGGCAATGGAGACTAAAAATTTTCACACCCAACAAGAGGAAGCAGAGAAATCTCTGCCCCAGACATGGAATATAAATCTTTCCATGATCTAATCTGATTGGGCTAATTTGGTCACTTACATAACCAATAGCTGTCATCAAGTTAGAACAGTGGTTCTCAAATTTTTTTCCACTTGACACCCCTTTAATATTCTAAAACTGGTCACTAGAGAGCTTGTGTTTAGGTGGATTAAAGGTATTGATATGTATTGTATTATAAATTAACAGTGGAAAGTTTTTAAAACATTTGTCAGCTTATTTTAAAACAACAATAATAAACTCATTACATGTGAACATAACATATTTGTTATTTTAAAAAAAAAACTTCTTGTTAAAGCTTAGAGAGAAGTGTGGCAGTGTTCCACATTTTTGCAAATCCCTTTAATTTCTAGTTAATAGAAGACAGCTGAGTTCTCATATCTGTTTCTGCATTCAATCTATTGCAATATCACAGGACAGCCTCTGGAAAAGCCTAGTGTATACTCCTAAAAGAATGAGAGTGAAAAGGCAAATAATGGCTTAGAATAAAAATAGGTTTGACCTCCCAGACCCCCTGGAAGGGTCTCAGGGACTTGGAGAATTGGTGCCTTAGACTATTTGGAATTGCCCTCTGAAGCAGGAGATGAAGTGCAAATCTGAAGAAAACTGAATTTTGTTAGAAAAAAGGAAAGAGTCTGGGCTTCAGTAGCAATCAACAGCAACTCCATCACTGATACTGAGAACACAACAACAGACAAAAACCACTGCCATCTACCATGCTTCATTTTTTTCTAAGTGTTTTTATATTAAAGACAGAATATGAACACAATTTGGAGTAGTACAGAGTAGTAGTTTGGACTGATTACAAAAAAAATGTATGTAACACTGACTACAGTGATTGGACATGGGAGGAAAGCGGAAAGAGAAGACACAGATGGTCTCTAGCATGAGGAGCAGATGAAGAGAATGGCAAGGACTGAAACGGAGAACCAGACAGGGGCAAGTTTGGGGCAGAAACGATGAATTCCACTTTGAATACATTGACTGGGGTCTGGGAAAAGGCCAAGTAGAGAGGTCAGGACCCAATGCAGAGATCTGGGGCTGAGGGAAAAGATCCTAGGCAAGTGAATGATGACTGAAGGCTCTGTAATAGGGAAGGTGCCCTGGGGGACCGCACAGGCAGGAGATGAAAGACAGCCCAGGGAGAATCCTGAGGACTGCCATTTTTAAGGGTGGGTAGAAGAGGAAAGACAGGCAGAGAATAAGGAAGAGAAGTTGCCAGAAAGCTACCAAGTTCAGTTCAGTTCAGTCGCTCAGTCGTGTCCGACTCTTTGTGATCCCATGAATCGCAGCACACCAGGCCTCCCTGTCCATCACCAACTCCCGGAGTTCACTCAGACTCGCGTCCATCGAGTCAGTGATGCCATCCAGCCATCTCATCCTCGGTCGTCTCCTTCTTCTCCTGCCCCCAATCCCTCCCAGCATCAGAGTCTTTTCCAATGAGTCAGCTCTTCACATGAGGTGGCCAAAGTACTGGAGTTTCAGCTTTAGCATCATTCCTTCCAAAGAAATCCCAGGGCTGATCTTCANCCACACAGTCAAAGGCTTTGGCATAGTCAATAAAGCAGAAATAGATGTTTTCTGGAACTCTCTTGCTTTTTCCATGATCCAGCGGATGTTGGCAATTTGATCTCTGGTTCCTCTGCCTTTTCTAAAACCAGCTTGAATATCAGGAAGTTCACGGTTCACATATTGCTGAAGTCTGGCTTGGAGAATTTTGAGTATGACTTTACTAGCATGTGAGATGAGTGCAATTGTGCAGTAGTTTGAGCATTCTTTGGCATTGCCTTTCTTTGAGATTGGAATGAAAACTGACCTTTTCCAGTCCTGTGGTCATTGCTGAGTTTTCCAAATTTGCTGGCATATTGAGTGCAGTACTTTGACAGCATCATCTTTCAGGATTTGAAATAGCTCTACTGGAATTCCATCACCTCCACTAGCTTTGTTTGTAGTGATGCTTTCTAAGGCCCACTTGACTTCACATTCCAAGATGTCTGGTTCTAGATGAGTGATCACACTATCATGATTATCTGGGTCGTGAAGATCCTCTTTGTACAGTTCTTCTGTGTATTCTTGCCAAAACATGTTCCAATCCATGGTCTTGAGTGCATTCAGGAAGGGATTAATGATGACGAAGCAGGTGTGATTAAGCCAGCTTACAGGGCTTCCCCAGTGGCACTAGTGGTAAAGAACCTGCCTGCCAGTGCAGGAGACATAAAGAGACGTGGGTTCGATCCTTGGGTCAGGAAGATCCCCTGGAGGAGGGTATGGCAACCCACTCCAGTATTCTTGCCTAGAGAATCCCCATGGACAGAGGAGCCTGGTGGGCTACAGTCCATAGGATCGCAAAGAGTTACACATGACTGAAGCAACTGAGAGAGTGAGCAAGCAAGAAGTCTGTGAACGTGGGCACAGAACCTCACTTGCTGGCAGCCTTATTGGCTAGCCTCTTACCTCCAGCACCTGCAGCCTCCAGCCTCCCCCCTATTTAAAAAAAAGAAAAAACAACAAGCAACCTGCATAAAAGAACTTCTAAGAATATTTTTAATGACCATCTAATCTTTTGCCCCATGGATGTACCATGATGTAATAGGAAGTGCTCACAATACATTAGCAAGTGAAAAGAAAAAAAAAAAAAAAAGACACCAAACAGTGTAAGGAAGACTCCTGTTTGGGGGTCTACCTAGACACTTCGCTCTAAGTGTATCCATGTGTGTAAGTTGACCCACACAGGGCTGGATGAAATGAGGCCCCGGGGGTGTGCTTGGTCAGGATTTGGCTCTTCAGTTCTATTGACTGCAGCTGCTAGCTTTGTAAGCTGGTTAGACTTTGAGGGGGTGGTGGGAGGATTAAGTGCCAGGTGGCTGGAGAGGCAGAAGATGAGTTTCTTGGGAAAGAGAGAGATGAGAAAATGGGACAATTTCCACCAGGATTAAACTTTGGAGAAAGCTCACAGATGTTTAAAGTCTACAGAAAAGGGCAGAATTTGCTGCAGAGTGTGATGTAAACACCTCCATCATTTCCGTAGATATTCTGGAACAATCTACTTCACTCAGCAATGATTTAGGAGCTGGCATTGGATAGGACTGGGGACCACAAGATCTGGCCTCCAGAGAGCACAGAACAACCACCATGAAGGCAACCCAGGGAGGCTTAGCTAAGCATGAGTTACAAAACCAAAACATCCATAATGCCTGCTGTCACTTCAGTCCTGTCCGACTCTTTATGACCCTATGGACCATAGCCCACCAGGCTCCTCTGTCCATGGCTTTCTCCAGGCAAGAATACTGGAGTGAGTTGCTGTGCCCTCCTCCAGGGGTCTTCCTGACCCAGGGATCAAACCCCTGTGGGTTCTCTACCACTACCACCTCCTGGGAAGCCCAACAGCCATAATAATAATACTACTAACAATTATCATTTTTTGAACACTTTCTCTATACCAGGCAGTACTCTAAGTACTTTACATGTATCAACTCACTAAATCTTCATCACAGCCTTATAGCATAGCCACCACAATTATCCCCATTTTACAGATGAGGTAACTGAGGCAAAAAAATTTTTTAGTCATTTGTAGAAGAACACATAGCTAGTACCTGGCCTAACATCTTGCTGAGAGATTTTGCTTTTATCCTTTCAGTAAGCTAAGCAATATGCCTGCTAGAAACTAGAATAAAACTTCAACCACAGTTGTCTCTGGGTTTTAAGAACATGGGTGATTTTTGTTTCTTTATTTATGCATTTTTTGTATATTCCAGTTTTTCTCTAGTGATCAGGGGTAACTTTTTAATTATATGAAAATAAGAAAACATCTTATTTCATCACCAATTATATAGACATCAGTTGCAACTGATCAGAGCATATCTGAATCCTCTCTTTAGAAAGATTGACATTTCAATGAGCAGCAAATTCATAAATGGAAGGAGTGTGATCTCTCATCAGCAGTTGTGAGAAATGAGGGGAAAATGTCTCAGACTCCAAAGGTATCTCACTGCCCACCAACACCTGGACTAACTGTGCTCCAAAGAACAGCTCCCAGAAAAAAAGGGAATTGGGGGGACAGTAGTCCCCAAATGTAAGCAAACCCTGCAGGGGCCGTGGCTGTGACTGAATACTGTACTGGGGGGAGGGGGGGTGGTGGGCGGTAGGCCAGGACCTGAATCTGAAACCTGGCATCCTTCAGGCAGCATGTGGACAGTTGGAGCTGAAGAACATGTGAACTCTGACTCGTCCATCTCGAATCACTTTAGTTTAGCACAGTGTTATACCATAGGGCTCAGTGAATGTTTCATGAATTAGTTAATATGATTTTCATTTTCGCTTATGACCAGCAAAGACGGGAAGAATGAAATCCACACCCAGGGATAACACTGGGAGGAACTTCCTAATCTAAAGCATGTGAAACCAAACCATGGGGTCCAGAGAGAATGAATTGGCATCCCTGGGGTATTTCCCATCATGATAGGACTTTGGTCAGCTTTGCAGGAGTGAAGAGGTGGAAGGATGGCCATGGTGACCTTTGATGGCCCTAATGGCCTGGGCAGAGGCAGCATGCCCTAGCTGAAAATCAAATAAGCAAATAACAAAACAACTCCTGGCCTGGGCTGAGTCCCAGCTTAGCAAGATTTGTAGAATCTGGAGGTTTGTGGGGACTTCAGGGATTTTCTCATCTCCCTCCCCTATCCACAAGTAAATCCTTCCCACTGTCTCACCATCTGGCAACCCTCCAACCCCCATCTGACCACACCTCCCTGGTTTCCCAAAGAACCTGTTCCATTAACAGACACTTAGAAAGACATTACACAAGCATCTCTGGAAATGTCCATCCCGTGCTGGACAGATGTCCTGAATTATCATAGTATGTACGGCCTGGTTGATAGCCAAGCCATAATATCCTGAGAACCCATTCTGCTATCTCTCGCGGCCGCTGGGGCTATAGCCTTTCATCAAAATAACACAAACCCACCTACCTGCCAGTGTTCTCCAGGATTCCTGATTCATTTCTTCAGTTTTCAAAAAAAGACGAATCATTGCTAATCTTGACAAACTCCCTGATCTTTCTTAGGCCTCCATTCCCTCATCTGGAAAATGAGAAAACCAGGTCAATCTCTCGCTAAAATCTGATCCAAGGCTAACACTATCGTCCTGTGATGACTCCTGCTGGTAAAGTGGCAGGTGGCAGGAGAGAAGGGACTCGGGGTTTATGTGGGTGTCACCCCAAACTCTAGGTAGAAATGGCCTTGGCAATGAGCAAAGGCTGAAAATCTGAAAAGTGTGTGTATTCACACCTGAGAGCTGGATGGCTTCCCAAGGCTCCAAGAACACAGAGTAAGGCCAGGGGCTCAAGCCACCTAAGGGGACGGTACAGCTATCGGGCTCAAGGAGAGGGTACCCAGCTCCCGTCCAGCTGCACCTGAACCGCACAAAGATAACTCACCTGGGGATTAGGGATTACTTTGGGGGCTGACATAAATGGCTACCAAGATCAGAGGGAAAACTGGAGGCCAGGTTCAGGAAGGCTGGGTCCACAGTGGGTCAGGGCAAGTGTGGGGCAGCGAAGAAGCCCAGTGTGCCAGGAGCCCCTCTGGAATGGGCTCTACCAGCATGGCTCATCCGGCTCACTAATCTCCACAAAGTCTCAGGAGAGAAAGTCCACTAGCCTGGGGCATGGACCCACCTCTTTGTTAGACCAGGGCAGGACTTTACTGAGACCAAGTCTGTATCCACTTCCTAGGTGGCACAGTTGATAAAGAATCCACCTGTCCATGCAGGAGATGCAAGAGATACAGGTTCAATCCCTGGGTCAGGAAGATCCCCTGCAGGAGGGAATGGCAACCCACTCCGGTGTTTTTGCCTGGGAAATTCGATGGACAGAGGAGCCTGGCGGGCCACAGTCCCTGGGGTCACAAAGAGTCAGATACGACTGAGTGAACGCCCACACACTACACCCACAGGTAATTCCACCCTGTGAAATCAGGGTGGTGTTTTCAGAAAAAAAGAGAAAATGGATCTTGAGCAGCTGATACACGTGTTCTCATAATCATGAAGTTTCACCGAAATGTCAGGTTGAAAAGCACTAGAACAGGCCACCCAAGGACACTACAACAACTCCTTCTATGGTAATTTCTAGGGAAAGGCCTATACAAACCCCTTCCTGAGCCTATCTGAATGGATAGGCTTGCCTAGAAATAGAAGAATGAGCAAGGTAACTTCTTTAGTTGTTTGCACATCTATAAGAATCAGTTTCAGGACAACCAAAGGGGGCCTGGAAGGGTTGATGTTGTCCTTTAACATATCACTTTATGTGCCATAGTACAAAATCAGGCTGTGGCATTTCTGGCGTGGCGGTGAGGCAGAAGGGGACACGATGGGGTGAACTGTTGCAATAACCACCTTTAGGCTGGCTGGGTAACATCTAATTTACGCGTAGATGCGCCTTCAGTGTTGCAGCTGTTTACGTCGAGATAGCCATCTAGATGTGTTGATAGGCTGCAGGCAAGCTGCCCTCCCTTTGGAGCAGCACCTGGAATTTACACACTTGGAAGAGGCCTCCCCGTGCAAGCAACTGTCAAGAATGATGGATGCTGGAATCTCAGGTTAGACGGAGGCATGAACCAGAGGCCTGAGCCCTGGGAACCTGTTGGAACATAATTCTATTCTTTTTTCCCCTCGCCTATTAAGGACCTATGACTGGTGATCCTTTCTAAGTTGCCTAGAGGACATGGAGTCAAGGCACCAGAAAAGTGATAGGAAAGATAGTAGGAGAAGCTTAGGAATTATTTGTGGGGAGAGGGGGTTAGGTAAAGGAGAGGAGAAGGAGATCAGAGAAGAGTTGGTAGGGGACCCAGTGGGGGAGACCAAGAGGTGATTTTATGTCATTAAGAAACTAGAACGATTTGCCTTTGGAATTACTGCTTTGGACAAGAAATTCTATTCTGTATTCTAGCTTTAATAACCATCACCTTTCTCCTCATTTTTAAAGCTCAAGAGCCTTTTTTTCAAGAACTTCCTGAATTAACCTGCCCAATTTATCTTTCTTTCCACTTCCCATTCCACTATTTCCTATTTAAAATCTGGGAAAGATTTGCATGTTAAGCCTTCAAGATGTTAAAGCCCAAGACTTTACATAGAAGCCGTCTTTTTCACGCTTATTGTCCTGACCAGATTGAAAAGCATTTTCACTTATACAATCTCATCTGATTGTCACATCAGCCTGTGAAAAGGGTAAGGCTGGCTTTGTTTTTCTTCAAAGTTAGGAAACAGTAATAGTGAAATATGGTTATATGTTCAAGATAATGTACCTGGTGAGGAATCAAGCAAAGAGGTTAGCCTCAATGTGTTTTTTTTAGAATTAAAAATATCTTTCATACACATATGTTTAAACACTATTCACAAGTTTTACAGTGTGGTGGTCACATTCATTTACTGCAACAGCACTGATCTTAAATCTGCTTGCAAGTAGCTCACACAGAATCATCTTTCTCCCCCAACTTTACTGAGGTATGATTGACAAAAAAAAAAAAAGGTATATGTTTAAAGTGTACAGTATAGTGTTTTGATAGAAGTAGATGTCTAATGACTACCCCAATTAAGCTATTAAACATATCCATCCCTTCACGTTACCATTCTTGCATGTGTATAGTGTGTGTGGTGACAACACTTAAGATCTGTTATTCTTTTAGCAAATTTTAAGTATACAGTACAATATTAGAGGGCTTCCCTGGTGATTCACATGATAAAGAATCTGCCTGCAATGCAGGAGACCTGAGTTTGATCCCTGGGTCGGGAAGATCCCCTGAAGAAGGGGATGGCAACCCACTCCAGAGTTCTTGCCTGGAGAATCCAATGGACAGAGGAGCCTGGCAGGCTATAGTTCATGGGGTGGCAAAGAGTCAGACACAACTGAGTGACTAACTCTTTCTTTTCATAGTCACCATGCTTTACATTAGCTTCCCAGAATTTACTCATAACTGAAATTTATGCCCTTAAACCAGCATCACCCCATTTTCCCCACTCCACCCCCCAGCCCCTGAAAACCACCATCTTGCTCTCTATTTCTATTTGTGGTTAGCCACTCAGTCGTGTCCAACTCTTTGCAGCCTGCCAGGTTCCTCTGTCCATTATGCTTAGTGAGATAATCCAGACACAGAAAGACAAAGAGTGCACAGTATCACACATATATGAGCTCTAAAAATGTAGAACTAGAGAAATAGTTCATCCACATTATTGCAAATGGCAGATGTTCCTTCTTTTTTAAAGCTGAATAATCAGTTCAGTTCAGTCACTCAGTCATGTCCAACTCTTTGTGACCCAAGGAGTGCAGCACACCAGGCTTCCCTGTCCATCACCAACTCCCAGAGCTTGCTCAAACTCATGCCCATCGAATCATGCCATCCAACCATCTTATCTTCTGTCGCCCCCTTCTCCTCCTGCCTTCAATCTTGCCCAGCACCAGGGTCTTTTCTAATGAGCCAGTGCTTCACATCGGGGGCCATTGTAAATATATTCATTTTCTTGATCCATTCATCTCTTGACAGATACTGCATGGTTGTCTCCATAGCTTGGCTATTGTGAACAATGCTGCGATGAGAATGAGCATGCAGATAACTCTTCAAGATCCTGATTTCATTCCTTTGAACAGATACCTAGAAGTGCAAATTCAAGAGTTCTTTCCCTAACTCCACACTGCCTGATATCTATGATCACCTCTGCTCACCAGAGGGAAGCATGATCTGCTCTGAACAAGAGGAAGGAGAACACAGCAAGGCTACTTCTTGAAATGGGAGCCAACTCCGGATGCTCATCTGGCTGGGAGGTACTGTCTAATCCTTGCATTATGAAGCCATGCACAGAGCCAGCAACGCATCACTCTGCCATCTCTGTTTTGCAGCACGTGTAATTTGGGTAGAGCATGACCCAACCTGAACTTCAAAGCTGAGTCCTGATTGGTCTAAGCTAATCAGATAATTCCATCCAACTTATCATAGGAATGGGTCCAGCAAAGGAAACCATAAACAAAACAAAAAGACAACCTACAGAATGAGGGGAAATATTTGGAAATGAAGGGACTGACAGGGATTAATCTCCAAAATATATGGATACAGAGAGCTCATACAACTCAATATCAACAAAACAAACAACCCAATCAAAAATGGACAGAAGATCTAAATAGACATTTCTCCAAAGAAGACATACAGATGACCAAAAAGCACATGAAAAAATGCTGAGCATCACTAACTATTGGAGAAATGCAAATCAAAACTACAGTGAAGTATCACTTCACACCAGTCAGAATGGCCATTATCAAAAAGTCTACAAACAATACATGCTGGAGAGGGTCTGAAGAAAAACCTCCTACGCTGTTGGTGAGAACGTAAATTGGTACAGCCACTATGGAGAACAGTAGGGAAGATCTTTAAAAAAATAAAAATAGAGCTACCATATGATCCAGCAATCCCACTCTTGGGTATATACCCAGAGAAAACAATAATTCAAAAAGATACTTGCACCCCAATGTTCATTGCAGCACTATTTACAATAGCCAAGACATGGAAGCAACCTAAATGTCCACTGACAGGGGAATGGATAAAGAGGATGTACTACATACAAACAATGGACTATTACCCACCCATAAAAAAGAGGGAAATAATGCCACTTGTAGCAATACGGATGGACCTAGAGATTATCACACTAAGTGAAGTAAACCAGACCAGAAGGCAAACATCATACCCTATCTCTCATATGTAGAATCTTAAAAAATGATATAAATGAATTTATTTACAAAACATAAACAGGCTCACAGACTTTGAAAACAAACTTACGGTTACCAAAGGGGAACCGAGGGATGCAGGTGATAAATCAGGAATTTGGGATTAACATATATACACGACTATATATAAAATAGATAATCAACAAGGACCTACTGTAAGCACAGAGAACTCTACTCAATATTATATAATAACCTATGTGGGAAAAGAATCTGAAAAAGAGCGGATATATGTATATGTATAACTGAATCACTGTGCTGTACACTTGAAACTAACACAATATTGTAAATCAACTATACTCCAATATAAAACAAAAATTAAATTTCTTTTTTAAAAAGGAAGAATTGGTCCAAGAAAGAACAATAATTCAAAAAATCACAATAATTAGTTCAAGTTAGCCCAAGAAAAATAAGCATAGGACCATCATCAACCTCATGGGCATATGACCGATACAGAGATCCAGGGCTGTTCACTTACTAGGATTCCATAATTGGTTTAATATTCTGGTTTTTCCTTTGTGAGTTCAGTTCAGTCACTCAGTCATGTCCAACTCTTTGAGACCCCATGAACCACAGCACTCCAGGCCTCCCTGTCCATCACCGACTCCCAGAGTTCCCCCAAACCCATGTCCATTGAGTTGGTGATGCCATCCAACCATCTCATCCTCTGGTGTCCCCTTCTCCTCCTGCCTTCAATCCTTCCCAGCATCAGGGTCTTTTCAGTGAGTCAGCTCTTTGCATCAGGTGGCCAAAGTATTGGAGTTTCAGCTTCAACATCAGTCCTTCCAATGAACACCCAGGATTGATCTCCTTTAGGATGGACTGGTTGGATCTCCTTGCAGTCCAAGGGACTCTCAAAAGTATTCTCCAACACCACAGTTCAAAAGCATCAATTCTTTGGTGCTCAGCTTTCTTTATAGTCCAACTCTCACATCCATACATGACTACTGGGAAAACCATAGCCTTGACTAGACAGACCCTTGTTGGCAAAGTAATGTCTCTACTTTTGAATACGCTGTCTAGGTTGCTCATAACTTTCCTTGCAAGGAGTAAGAGTCTTTTAATTTCATGGCTGTAGTCACCATCTTCAGAGATTTTGGAGCCTCCAGAAATAAAGTCAGCCACTGTTTCCACTGTTTCCCCATCTATTTGCCATGAAGTGATGGGACCAGATGCCATGATCTTAGTGTTCTGAATGTTGAGCTTTAAGCCAACTTTTTCACTCTCCTCTTTCACTTTCATCAAGAGGCTCTTTATTTCTTCTTCACTTTCTGCCATAAGGGTGGTGTCATCTGCATATCTGAGGTTACTGATATTTCTCCCAGCAATCTTGATTCCACCTTGTGCTTCCTCCAGCCCAGCGTTTCTCATGATGTACTCCGCATAGAAGTTAAATAAGCAGGGTGACAATATACAGCCTTAACGTACCCCTTTTCCTATTTGGAACCAGTCTGTTGTTCCACGTCCAGTTCTAACTGTTGCTTCCTGACCTGCATACAGGTTTCTCAAGAGGCAGGTCACGTGGTCTGGTATTCCCATCTCTTTCAGCATTTTCCACAGTTTATTGTGATCTACACAGTCAAAGGCTTTGGCATAATCGATAAAGTGGAAATAGATGTTTTCCTGGAACTCTCTTGCTTTTTCCATGATCCAGCAGATGTTGGCAATGTGATCTCTGGTTCCTCTGCCTTTTTTAACTAGCTTGAACATCTGGAAGCTAACAGTTCACATACTGCTGAAGCCTAGCTTAGAGAATTTTGAGCATGACTTTACTCGCGTGTGAGATGAGTGCAATTGTGCAGTAGTTTGAGCATTCTTTGGCATTGCCTTTCTTTGGGATTGGAATGAAAACTGACCATTTCCAGTCCTGTGGCCACTGCTGAGTTTTCCAAATTTGCTGGCATATTGAGTGCAGCATTTTGACAGCATCATCTTTCAGGATTTGAAATAGCTCAACTGGAATTCCATCACCTCCACTAGCTTGTTCGTAGTGATGCTTTCTCAGGCCCACTTGACTTCACATTCCAGGATGTCTGGCTCTAGGTGAGTGATCACACCATCATGATTATCTTGGTAGTGAAGACCTTTTTTGTATAGTTCTTCTGTGTATTCTTGCCACCTCTTCTTAATATCTTCTGCTTCTGTTAGGTCCCTACCATTTCTGCTCTTTATTGTGCCCATCTTTGCATTAAATATTCCTGTGATATCTCTAACTTTCTTGAAGAGATCTCTAGTCTTTCCCATTCCATTGTTTTCGTCTATTTCTTTGCACTGATCACTGAGGAAGGCTTTCTTATCTCTCCTTGCTATTCTTTAGTACTCTGCATTCAAATGGATATATCTTTCCTTTTCTCCTTTGCTTTTCACTTCCCTTCTTTTCACAGCTATTTGTAAGGCCTCCTCAGACAGCCATTTTACTTTTTCGTATTTCTTTTTCTTGGGGATGGTCTTGATCCCTGTCTCCTGTACAATGTCGCGAACCTCAGTCCATAGTTCATCAGGCACTCTGTCTGCCAGATCTAGTCCCTTAAACCTATTTCTCACTTCCACTGTGTAGTCATAAGGGATTCGATTTAGGTCATACCTGAATGAGAATTGGACTATAAAAAAAACTGAGCACCGAAGAATCGGTGCTTTTGAACTATGGTGTTGGAGAAGACTCTCAAGAGTCCCTTGGACTGCAAGGAGATCATCCTAAAGGAGATCAGTCCTGAGTGTTCATTGGAAGGACTGATGATGAAGCTGAAACTCCAATACTTTGGCCACCTGATGCAGAGAGCTGACCCATTTGAAAAGATACTGATGCTGGGAAAGATTGAGGGCAGGAAGAGAAGGGGACACCAGAGGATGAGATGGACGGATGGCATCACCGACTCAATGGACATGGGTTTGGGTGAACTCCGGGAGTTGGTGATGGACAGGGAGGCCTGAAGTGCTGCGGTTCATGGGGTCACAAAGAGTTGGACACAACTGAGCAACTGAACTGACTGACTGACTGAATGGTCTAGTAGTTTTCTCCACTTTCTTCAATTTCAGTCTGAATTTGGCAATAAGGAGTTCACGATCTGAGCCACAGTCAGCTCCTGGTATTGTTTTTGCTGATTGGATAGAGCTTCTCCATCTTTGGCTGCAAAGAATATAATCAATCTGATTTCGGTGTTGACCATCTGGTGACGTCCATGTGTAGTCTTCTCTTGTGTTGTTGGAAGAGGTTGTTTGCTATGACCAGTGTGTTCTCTTGTCAGAACTCTCTTAGCTTTTGCCCTGCTTCTTTCTGTACTCCAAAGCCAAATGTGCCTGTTACTCCAGGTGTTTCTTGACTTCCTACTTTTGCATTCCAGTCCCCTATAATGAAAAGGACATCTTTCCTTTGTGAAATTCTCAATAATTTTTCAACAAGATGCCCACATTTTCCTTCACACTGGATCCCGCCTGTCACAGGACTTGAGTCTGTTGGTTGAGGGCGGACAAGAACCAGGAGTATGTAGCCATGGCTGCTGCACACTGCCATCTTGCAAACATAAGGAAAGCAATCTGAAGACAAAGCCAACATTTAGAGGGCAGAACTGAGAGACTCACAGAGATCTGGTGCCCTGGCTGGGTCATGCCTGAAGTCCACCACTCAACTGGACTTGTTGATTATGCAAGCTAAAACATCCCCATTTTGGTTTAAGCCAACTGCAGGGCAATTCTCTATTATTTGCAACTGAGCACATCCTACCTGATATAATGACTAAAGACAATTGCCTAATGCAATAAGTTAGACTCTTAAAGCCACATCTCTAAGGCAGGAAAGAGTGCCCTCAGCTACCTCCCCCACATATTCTGCATTCCAATCCCACCTTCTCCATGACATCTGTCTTGCCTGTTCACTCCAGCCCCCAGGGGCACCCCTCCTCAATACTCCTGAAGAAACTCAATTGAATTGATATCTATTTCTTGAACACCTGGCATAACATGTGCCCAGGTCTGGGCTGGGCTGAACTGTTTATGTACCAAATACTATCTGTTTATATAAGGGACACCAGAACTAGCATTTAGAGCTCAGCAGGACCTAAGAGTCTGAATCCAATACCACTACATTCTCCAGATAGGGACAAAGTCCACAGGGAAAGGGACTCATCCAAGGACACATAAGAGGTCAGACTGACCCCCACTCTCTCTACCTACTCTGCCTTGGGAACCATCCAGGTATCTCTATAATATGCTGACAATTGAAGTTTTGGTCTTCCTAAAGTTGGAGAACTCACAGTAGCCCTGCTAGTCACAGAGTTTGGTGTTTGAAACCCTTTGCACCTTCTCCAAAACATTCACTCCCTCAGACATGTACAAGTATCAGAATCTGATCAATGTCCCATCATGATAAAAATTGCTTTGGGGGCCTCCCTGCTGGCTCAGTGGTAAGGAATCCACCTGCCAATGCAGGAGACATGGGTTTGATCCCTGAGGCAGGGAGATCCCACATGCCGTGAAGCAATTAAGCCTGTGCACCACAACTATTAAGCCTGTGTTCTAGGGCCTAGGAGTCATGATTACTGAAGCCCAAGCACCCTAGAAATTGTGCTCTTCAACAAAATAATCCACTGCAGTAAGAAGCCTGTGCACCCCAACTAGAAAAAAAGCCCACGCAGCAACAAAGACCCAGCTCAGTCAAAAATAAATAAGTAAATATTTTTAAATTGCTGTTTCTCCCTATTGGAATTTAATCATTCATACTCTGGTATTAAGTAATCTGGAGTCACATCGTGGATTCTTCCATTTACTAACTTTGTGATCTTAGGCGAGGTTTTAAATATTTCTATGACTCAGTTTTGTCCTTTCTAAAACGAGATAATTGTTCTTACCTCAGAAGGGAGTAGTAAAGATCAGTATCAGTTCATCGCTCAGTCGAGTCCGATTCTTTGTGACCCCGTGAACCGCAGCATGCCAGGCCTCCCTGTCCATCACCAACTCCCGGAGTTCACCCAAACCCACATCCATTGAGTCGGTGATGCCATCCAACCATCTCATCCTCTGGCGTCCCTTCTCCTCCTGCCCTCAATTTTTCCCTACATCAGGATCTTTTCAAATAAGTCAGCTCTTCACATCAGGTGGCCAAAGTATTGGAGTTTTAGCTTCAACATCAGTCCTTCCAATGAACACCCAGGATTGATCTTTAGGATGGACTGGTTGGATCTCCTTGCAGTCCAAGGGACTCTCAAAAGTATTCTCCAACACCACAGTTCAAAAGCATCAATTCTTTGGTGCTCAGCTTTCTTTATAGTCCAACTCTCACATCCATACATGACTACTGGGAAAACCATAGCCTTGACTAGACAGACCCTTGTTGGCAAAGTAATGTCTCTACTTTTGAATACGCTGTCTAGGTTGCTCATAACTTTCCTTGCAAGGAGTAAGAGTCTTTTAATTTCATGGCTGTAGTCACCATCTTCAGAGATTTTGGAGCCTCCAGAAATAAAGTCAGCCACTGTTTCCACTGTTTCCCCATCTATTTGCCATGAAGTGATGGGACCAGATGCCATGATCTTAGTGTTCTGAATGTTGAGCTTTAAGCCAACTTTTTCACTCTCCTCTTTCACTTTCATCAAGAGGCTCTTTATTTCTTCTTTGCTTTCTGCCATAAGGGTGGTGTCATCTGCGTATCTGAGGTTATTGAGATTTCTCCCGGCAATCTTGATTCCACCTTGTGCTTCCTCCAGCCCAACGTTTCTCATGATATACTCTGCATATAAGTTAAATAAGCAGGGTGACAATACACAGCCTTGATGTACTCCTTTTCCTATTTGGAACCAGTCTGTTGTTCCATGTCCAGTTCTAACTGTTGCTTCCTGACCTGCATACAGGTTTCTCAAGAGGCAGGTCAGGTGGTCTGGTATTCCCATCTCTTTCAGAATTTTCCACAGTTTATTGTGATCTACACAGTCAAAGGCTTTAGCTTAATCGATAAAGTGGAAATAGATGTTTTTCAGGAACTCTCTTGCTTTTTTGATGATCCAGCAGATGTTGGCAATTTGATCTGGTTCCTCTGCCTTTTCTAAAACCAACTTGAACATCTGGAAGTTCACGGTTCATGTATTGCTGAAGCCTGGCTTGGAGAATTTTGAGCATGACTTTACTAGCGTGTAAGATGAGTGCAATTGTGCGGTAGTTCAGCATTCTTTGGCATTGCCTTTCTTTGGGATTGGAATGAAAACTGACCTTTTTCAGAACACTCAGGACAGGCCTGGCACATGACCAGAGCTCAATAAACATTAGCTATTATTATTTAAAATATTATAATAATAGTCTTCTTCATGATATCATCCATGGTTATCTTGCATTGACATTTAATGCTTAAGCTGATGTTTAGCTTTTCGTGGATACATGTTTCCCTGGTGGCTTAGATGGGAAAGAATCCACCTGCATTGCAGGAGATGCAGGTTTGATCCTTGGGTCTGGAAGATCTCCTGGAGAAGAGAATGGCAACCCACTCCAGTATTCTTGCCTGGAGAATCCACATGGAAAGAGGAGCCTGGGGGGCTATAGTCCCTGGGGTCTCAAAGAGTCGGGCATGACTGAATGACTCAGCACACACACATACATGCTTCATCCTTTCCAGAACGCTCCTTCAGGACAGGGAAGCATCAGAACTGACCGCTGTCTTCTGTGGTGCACAGGACAGGGCTCTGAACTCAGTACTCGCCAAAGAATCCTTGAGTCAGTGGTCCACCTCCACCAGCAGGTGGGATGCAAGGATTTCCCTCCCGTCAGCTTTGGAAAAGTGTAGCTTTCTCATTTGCAAGATGGAAGATCTAACAAATTAACTTTAAAAATTGGCCAGTTAAGGCAAGTTTCTGAAGCTTCTTGACACGATGGGGGCAAGACATTCGTTCTTTGTGTCAATTGGAAACAACGCCCAAAAAATAAGGCTCCACTGCAGCTAAGGAGATTTGAGTTAGGTATCAAGAAGAACTTCCTCACTCTACCGGTGCTTTGGAGTGTGTTGCCATTTCCTTCAGGGGATCATCCTGAACCAGGGATCAAGCGATTGAACCTAGGTCTCCTGCATTGCAGGCTGATTCTTTACTGTCTGAGCTACCAGGGAAGCTGGGGTGAGGGGGATAATTTGGGGGAAAAGGAGGCAGGAATGAGGTGAGGAATTGATGAAATAATTTCTCTCAGCAACCCGAGCTCCTTGGGAGAAAGGTGTGGTAGGAACACTAGGTATTCTTATTCTGAATCAGAATGTCTTCTCTTTAAATCCCTTCTTCTCTTAATACTCTTAACAAAATGAACCATTTCCAGGAAAAGGGAGTAGGAGATCTGAGAAGTGGTTTTCCAATTGAGTGGAGTGTTTTGGAACCTTTCAACCAGGTTTCCCAAACTTTATTTTTTTTTTTTTTTCCTTTTCAGGATCAAATGTCGCCAGCTGACCAGACACCATTCTGTCTAAACAGGAAATCTATCCCTGACCCCAACCTTCTCCTCCCTTCTCTCCTCATTATATTTACCCTTTGACCCGAACATAATATAAATATTTAATCTCATTTATTACCTGAAGATCATCTGTGTTTATTTAGCGATAGTTACTTGAAAACAAAACAAAAACTACCAGATGGGATCAAACAATCAGCACATCTGATTTTTCCACTAAGGTAAGACTTTTTGGTGTTTAATTTAGATAACTGACTGGTCACTCCCCAAACACACCAGTCTCCTTGCTCTTGGCCTTTCCTAACATTCTCTCACATACAACTTTTCTCTCTCTGGCAAAATCCGACCCACCTTTCAAACCCTATTGCAAATAGCCCCTTCTCTGTGAAGACTTCCCTGATGGCCCCACCCTACTCTGCTGGATCAGCGCTCCATTCTCTGTCTTCCCAGAATGCCTTGGGTGGACCTACATCCTCAGTCTTATCACAATATGTAATTCCCTGGGACCTACTCGGAGGTTTTCCCGAGAAGGCAATGGCACCCCCACTCCAGTACTCTTGCCTGGAAAATCCCATAGACGAACAAGCCCGGTAGGCTGCAGTCCATGGGGTCACTAAGAGTCGGGCATGTCTGAGCAACTTCCCCTTTCCCTACTAGGAAGTTTTAGAGGACTCCAGAATCACAATCCCTAACATCAGACACTACAACTTTCTAGTTTCCGGAACAAAGGCAACTGTCTTAGCTTTTCAATGGGCCAGGGAGCTCATCTTACTAGATTTTATTTAATAAGCCCTTGACTTTTAGGAGATGCTATGCAGTCCTTGGAGGCTGGATATAGATAAGGAAGAAAAGGGAATTGACTGGAAGAATAAAGATGGCACTAATGGAAACTAGAGAGAAGAGGGCAGGGAAGAGGAAGGATTTTTCTAAAGAGGGAAGAACATATCATTTGGGAGTGGCTGAGACCCCAAACACCTAACCCCTAAGTTAGTATCTCACACCCCAACCCCGAGGCCACCACAGCCTATGGTTTGGGGGTGTGGGTTCATCTGTCAGTCAGCTCTGTGTTACTGCTCACCGAGGTCTGGATTGCCGCCCTGGAGCAGGAACAGGATGAGGCATGGGCAGGCAGGTTCCCTCGGTCTGTCCTGGCACAGCTCACAAAGTCTGCCTCTTGGGCAGGACCTCGCTTTGGGTCTACCCTGCCCCCTCCCATACCAAGCCTGATCTCCTTAGCCTGGGACTGGGAGCAGCCCAAATCAGATCACTCGGGATCAATTTCCCCTTTTAACACACATGTCAGACCTTGCCAGCCCCTTGCTCTCAGTGACTCATGACTGCCCCAATCACTCAAGAGGTGATCCAAGGTCCTTACCACGTGATCCGGCCCCTGGTGACTTCTCTGCACTTTGTCCCTACCTGGCTTCCTTACTGCTGCTTTTTTTTTTTTTTTTTAAGTATTTAGTTAAGGCTTCCCTAGTGGCTCAGATGGTAAAGAATCTGCCTGCAACACAGGAACCCCAGGTTCTATCCCTGGGTCAGGAAGATCCCCCAGGAAAGAGAATAGCAACCCACTCTAGTATTCTTCCCATGGACAGAGGAGCCTGGTGGGCCACAGTCCCTGGGGGCAAAGAGTCAGACACTTTAATGGCTGTGCTGGGTCTTTGTTACTGTGCACGGGCCTTCTCTAGTTGTGAGTGAGTGAGGGCTACTCTCTAGTTGTGGCCCACAGGCTTAGGTCCCCTGCAGCATGTGGGGTCTTAGTTTCCGGAACAGGGATCAAACCTGTGTCTCCTGCATTGGCAGGCAGATTCTTAATCACTGAAATTGTCAGTCACTCAGTTATGTCCAACTCTTTGCGACCCCATGGACTGTAGCCTGCCAGGCTCTTCTGTCCATGGAATTCTCCAGGCAAGAATACAGGAGTGGGTTGCCATTTCCTTCTCCAGGGAATCTCCTCAACCCAGGTTATCGAACCCGGGTCTCCTGCATTGCAGGCAGATTCTTCATCATCTGAGTCACCAGAGAAGCCTACTAGACCATCAGTGAAGTCCCTTGCAGCTTCTTAAATACACTAAATAGGTTCCTTTCAAAGCCCTCTGAACTTGCCGTCCCTTTTCTGAGGATCCACTCTTTCAGAGACATGCCTGGCCTTCTCCCTCCTTTCTTCAGGTCTCTTCTCAAATGTCACCTCTTGGGAAATGCCTGCCATGACCACCTTACCTAAAGCATACCCCCACCCCCTACTTGCCCTGCTGTACTTACCTTCCCCACACTCACCTGACATAACATCTCCTCCCCACTTTTTCATTGCTCCCATTGGTTTTTCTCTGCCTCTCCTTGTACATACTGTTCCTGATTGCAGAAACTGTATTGCGTTTACCAACATGACACCAAAGCCTGGCACATCACAGATGCTCAGAAAACAACTGTTGAGTAGATGGCAGAATGAAGGAATCTGACCACCTCATTCACAGTGAAGAAGCCAGGGCGCAGGTCAGGAAGAACTTGTTCAAGATCATACATGCAGACTCGTGTGTGATAGATCCTGTGTCAGCCATGTCTCCTGGCCCCCAGATGGAGGCCAGTGGAATCTGGGGAATGGCCCCCTCAGTCACAAACCCACCAGAGTGGATTCAGAAAGGGAAACTTAGCCCCAGATAGCCCAGTGCTCAAGGTTGCTTTATGGCTACACCTGAGTCTCTTCAAATCTCTTACTCCAAGAATGTTCTGAATCCAAACGAAAAGATGCTTTAAAAAAAAAAAAAAACAGAGAAGATGATCACAGGCTGGGGGTGACCAGTCCTGGACTATGCCACAGAAGGCAGGACAAGAGTCCACTGGATTTGATTTGCAATCGGTTAGGGCAGAAGGAAGCCCTAACAACAAAGAACAGTGGAACTGGAATGGGTGTCCGGGACAGGGTGAAACATTATGAGAACCCTAGAGAAACAGGAGAAAGCCACAGCTATCCATTTATCCATTTATGTGACATTCAATCAAGCATTCAGCAGATACTCATTGAGCACCCTCTGGAGTGTCTCATGATATGTAAGGACTATGCATGGTTGGAACAACCTGTGAAGCTTCACAGCCCCAAGGAACCTGATCCCATATGACTTGTCCCCAAGAATCTCTCTGTAGAACTTCATAAGCTGAATTCCTGAGCACTGGGGAATCCCCGACAAAGAACGTGACACATTCTTCCTCTTCTTTGCTCCGGCTCAATGACTCAGATAACAATGACATCCATACCAGAGTCATGGATGATGGACCCTCTATAGCTCATTTTGTCCATCCCTTGCCCCTAAAAACAAACAGAACTTTTGTAAATCCAGGCAAGGATGGGTCATTCTTAGAGATTCCCTAGCAGAGTTAGTCCCATATTTCCTTTGTTCAACACTGTGTTACTATTCTCAGCCTTCCAATCATAAAGCTCCTCCTGGAGTTTGTCCTCATAGCTTTCTGCTACACCTTTTTAAGTTTGCTTTTTTTAAGTCAGTCTCAGTCATCACAGATAATTCTCCAGCAATCAGACTCTGTACAATTTACAGTAAAAGTGAAAGTGAAAGTCGCTCAGTCGTGTCCAACTCTTGGGACCCCATGGACTGTAGAGTCTATGGAATTCTCCAGGCAAGAATAGTGGAATGGGTAGCCTTTCCCTTCTCCAGGGGATCTTCCCAACCCAGGGATCAAACCCAGGTCTCCCACGTTGCAGGCAGATTCTTTACCAACTGAGCTATCAGGGAAGTTCCATTTACTAAAGAATACATTAAAAAATCAATCAGCCAACAAATACGCACTGAGTATCAGTGATACACAGAACTCTCTGGTAAGTTTGGGGAGAGGTTCAAAGAGAAGACAGAGGAAAGAGCGGTGGGTCTGGAGGTAGATATTAACTTGGAATCACAGCTCTGACACTTGTCCCCATGGAACAAATACTCTTCCCCACGGAGTTTATCATCTGTGAAATGGGGTGAGCAGTCCCTGCTCTATCACCCTGGGTTGTTGTGAAGCTCAGTAAAGATGATCACAGGCAGGGGCTTTAAAATTGTAAAATTCCATAGAAATGTGAGTCAGTGCAAGACTGTGTAGTGGAAAAACCCTGACTTACAGCCACAGAGCTGAGCGGGCTTGACTGTCAGTACTGATTCCATCACCTACTTCCCCTAGGACTTTGGGCAGGTTGTTTCACCTCCATTTCCTTCTCTGTAAAAATGGCAAATAGAGACACTGCACATAAAGAGTATCCGTCACTGGCTCCTGGTGCCTAACAGATTTCCAGCTTGGATTTGTGCATTCCTTTGCAACTAGTGGGGAAGAGCAGTACAAATCAACAGCCAAGAAGAGAGTGTAGCGGCGAACGCCTTGGTCCAACCAGGCCTGCAGGGTCAGCCTGAGGATCAGTGAAAAGTGAGACCAGAAGGGCTGTGACATGAGGGAGATGGGAAGGGGAAATGCCAGCCAAAGGAGTTTGGGCTTGAGAGAATGATTTATGGGCATTATGGAGCCATGGATGGTTGTAGAGCAGTAGGATAATAGATGAACAGTATTTCTGCTCTTTGGAGAAAGTGGCTCAAGAATGTGAAAACATTTTATAACTGTTGGATTCTTCACTCCAGGGCTAGGTGCTAAGTGGTTGGAACAGAACACAGGCTTCAGAGGATCAAGGTCTGACAAGCACCTCTTTTGCATAGCTAGAGCTCAGAGCAAACTGGCCCACATTTCCAGAACTCGGGCCTTATATTAGTCATAAATGGCTGTGTAACAAATTACTTCAAGAAGTAGCGGCTAAAAAGCACAAAACAAAATCTTTATTGTCTTACAGTTTCCCGAGAGTGTCCCAGCTGGAAGGTCAGGGCTCTAGGTGTTTCAAGATGCCAGCTAGGGCTGCAGCAAGGAACCTCAGTCACTCACCATGTGGACCTCTTCACAGAGTTGCTTGAGAGGCTTGTGGGATGGCCTCTAGCTCCCCAGAGTGAGTGTCCGAGAGACATGGTTACAATGTCTTTGATGCCCTAACTGCAGAAGACACCCACCTTCACTTTCGTGGTATTCTATTGGTCACTGACTAACCCCGGTACTATGTGGGAGGGGTCTACATAAGGGAATGAGCAAGGACCAATGGGAGTTTTCTCAAGGGGATTGCCACCATGGTCAGAAGAGTGCAATGTGGAAGAGAATGATCTTGGGACCAAACAGACAGGGTTCAAATCTCAGGTCCTGGACTTACTCCCTGTGTGATCTCAGCAAGTCACTTCAATCTCAGGCTTTAATTTCTTCTCTGTAGAATGAGGGGGCTTCCCTGGTGACTCAGATGGTAAAGAATTCACCTGCAATGCGGGAGACCTGAGTTTGATCCCCGGATTGGGAAGATCCCCTGGAGGAGGGCATGGCAACGCACTCTAGGATTCTTGCCTGAAGAATTCTCACAGACAAAAGAGCCTGGCAGGCTACAGACCATGGGTTCGCAAAGACACGACTGAGCAACTAAGCACAGAATGAGGATAAAAATTATAGCTCCAGCATCAGAAAGAGTACAGGAAGTTACAAGGTGTTCCTCATAGAACTTTTGGTCCAGGTCAAGCCCAGAGGCTGTGTTTGGTAAATGGGAGTTTGTTTACTGGGATTACAACACAGGCAGGTAGAAACAACTGTTCTAGAAGCAAAAACCATCTCTGTTGTTAGGGAAATTAAAATGGAATTAGTCCTTCTCAGGCTTCAAAAGCAGGTAGGCAGGCCTCTGACTGACTTCGGACTCTGCCTGGACAACGTGCCTGCCAGGAAGCACAATTGTCACCAGCAAATTAAGAAGCACTTTAGATAGAGAGGGTGTGGGTCTTGGAATTTCTGGATCCCCTGGGGACTTGGTCAGCCCCCTGGGGTCTGGAAAATCTTGTGACTCACAAAGTGAAACAGACAGCACTGTAAAAGTTAAAGAAAAGCCGGAGCTGGGTTTTTGCATGCAAACTGATGACAAACACACAAAACTGCAATTTGAAGTCTCACCCACGGAGTAGACACACCTCCGGGGACCCTTTCCCAACTGGGACTTCATATAACTGTCATTCGGGATTTCTCAGCACTGTTCAAGTCTGGACATAGGTTTCAGCCCAACTGGGTAATACATATGCTGCTACTCCTCTCTACTGTTTCTCTTTCTTTTCTTCCAAGAACTGTGTATTGAAGTTAAGTTAAATAATCTTTTATAAAAAATTGAAATTGTTTTTGGGTTGTAAATAAATCCTGCAAACCTAAAACAAAACTTTCAGCAAAACATCTGTGGTAGACTGAATAATGCCCCCCAAGGATGTCCATGTCTTAATCTCTATTCTGTGAATAGGCTACCTTATATGACAAAAGGGGCATCCTCAGGTGGTGCTAGTGGTAAAGAATAAGCCTGTCAATTCAGGAGATGTAAGAGACCCGGGTTCAATCCCTAGATCGGGAAGATCCCCTGGAGGAGGAAACAACAACCCACTCCAGTTTTCTTGCCTGGAAAATTCCATAGACAGAGGAGCCTGGCAGGATACAGTCCATGGAGTTGCAAAGAGTCAGACACAACTCTGGCAAAAAGGATTTTATAGATGGAAGCCAATAATATTGACATGGGGAGATTGTCCTGGATTATCTGAGTGGACCTAATGATGCAATCACAGAGTCCTCGTAAGAGGCAGATGCACTTGACCCTCCGGGACCCTGGCCACCCCTCTTCCTCCTCCACTGCTCCCCTCAAGAGCTTTGCAGAGTCTGCTCACAAATCACTGCAGAGAGAAACCTGTTTCAACCAAATTCATCCCAGCATCCCCAGACCAGCCCTGGAGAGAAGGCTCCTTGGTCAGTGCACTAGAGTTTCCAACTCTTTGCAAACCCCCTCCAGGCAGGGAATTAAAACAAAAAGACAGGGAAGGAGGAGGAGCTATCTGAGAACTAAGCTTTCCCCAAACACTTGAGCAAGTCTTAAACATCCTGAGGACTGGGGCCTGACAAGTTCTAACTTACCAAGAGCTCTTCCCAGCTAGCTGTACCAACTAATTACAAGGGAAAGGTTGAAAGGGGAGTTCTGAGCTTTTCGTGACAGTGTGGTTTTCTCTTTTACTCTCATCTCTCCTCCTCCATCTCCCTTCCCCATTATCTGATTCCTGGCAACATTCTGTTGCAGGTAGGTAGGAGCTGGCTGGGCCCACTGAGCACAGACTCGAATTGGATCCCCACCTCTACACACTGCTCACCCATCAGCATCCTCCAGAAAAAGGTTAGCAAAAAGCCTAACCTTCCCCTCAAGACAGCATTTAAAGGCAATGTTAATTTCTCCTTGTACAAATAATGCATATTCATGAAAAAGCTACTAAGAAGACACTTAAGATTATTCTTCCAATCACCAGAGATAACACACTATCAATATTTTGTTGTACAGTAAATTCTTCACATTCCCAAGAACTGTATTTCAAGATCTTCATGAATCTCCGAATTTAAGAAAAAGGAGGCAGCAAAGTGAAAGCCCACTGGAGAGGAGCACTGGCTGAGATACAGGGAGGTGCTGAGCTACTTGCCCCAAGCATGCTTCTCAGGCCCCGCCTCCAGGTGTGCTGGTGAGGTGGCCAGGATCTGTGGCAGAGCATCCTGCTCTATAACCATGCCAAGCTGTGGCCCGTCACCCGCACTTGCCTGCCCCCTACTGAGGGCCCCAGACCCTGCATCCTGGGCTGCTTCTACGAGCACAGACCCATAGGACATAAGCCCAGTGTGAACCCCATGGGTGAAGATATCTGGAACTGTAAGACGCTGAGCAGTAGGGATGACTCAGAGGAAGAGGAGGAAAACGTGGAGGTCAGGCTGGAGACTTCTTGGGAGGCAAGCTGCTGTCCTGCCTATGGGTGTGGATATGAGGGAGAACTTTTAGACCTGGAGAAGAAGGGTCTGTGGCTGGAACTTCTGGAGAGTGGAGAGATTGGATTTCTGTCTCTCGCTGCTGGACAGAACAGCAAGGCAGTGACCATACGTACCAGCCAGTTATCAGACTTCTAGATGCCAACAAAGCCATCCTGCAGTATTTCTTTAGACGTTTTCCCATCCAGGGGCAGACAGAGAGTTTCTCCTTTTGGATCATGCATACATTGACTAACATCAAGAAGGGCATCCACTCTGTGTTGTTTGACCACAGTGTTGAGGGCTTTGATTCATGGCCTGAGCAACGTGGATTCTGTAGGCCCCAATCCAGTGTCATTGTATGGGGCCGTCCCTAGGCCATTCTTGTAAAAACAACCTGACCATACCTTCCGGGATCTGGAACTATTGGCTGGGCCACCTCAGTAATCAAGGGCTTGTAGTTCCTGGCATCCTGGGATCTCCTGGGTCCAGTTAAGGGTCCATCTGGGCCCTGCCTTTAAATTCTGGAAGCTACAAGAAGAACGTTCTCACATCAGATTTATTGGCTGCTGCTGCTCCAAGGCCCTGTTCTACGCCCCTCCGGTTCAGCCCCTGTGCCCTCTGCCCTCGTCTTCCCTTTCTGCTGCAGAGGCTTCATTGGCCACTTCCAGGAACCCTCTCCTCACCCCTGAACTAGAAGCTCATCCCTATTACTGAGTAATTCCAGCCCCTAACCTTCTGTGATTTCAAGACTGCGACCAGGGCTCAGAGCTGAAAGTCAAACTAGCTTAAAAAGTTGTTTGAAGGCAGAGGGTTCTGCCCACCCTGTGAACAATGAATTTGGTCACCCTGAGCCCAACCCTACCATGGATTGTATGGTGTATAAAATTATTATTTTGCTACTTTGAAATTTGAATATGGAGATAATAAAGCAGGAATATATCTTCCAATCAAGACAGAATATGGCCCGCTGGAGAAGGTAATGGCAAACCACTTCAGTATTCTTGCCTTGAGAACCCCATGAACAGTATGAAAAGGCAAAATGATAGGATACTGAAAGAGGTACTCCCCAGGTCAATAGGTGTCCAATATGCTACTGGAGGTCAGTGGAGAAATAACTCCAGGAAGAATGAAGGGATGGAGCCAAAGCAAAAACAATACCCAGTTGTGGATGTGACTGGTGATAGAAGCAAGGTCCGATGCTGTAAAGAGCAATATTGCATAGGAACCTGGAATGTCAGGTCCATGAATCAAGGCAAATTGGAAGTGGTCAAACAGGAGATGGCAAGAGTGAACGTCGACATTTAGGAATCAGTGAACTAAAATGGACTGGAATGGGTGAATTTAACTCAGATGACCATTATATCTACTACTGCGGGCAGGAATCCCTCAGAAGAAATGGAGTAGCCATCATGGTCAACAAAAGAGTCCGAAATGCAGTACTTGGATGCAATCTCAAAAACAACAGAATGATCTCTGTTCATCTCCAAGGCAAACCATTCAATATCACTGTAATCCAAGTCTATGCCCCAACCAGTAATGCTGAAGAAGCTGAACTTGAACGGTTTTATGAAGACCTACAAGACCTTTTAGAACTAACATGCCCCAACCAGTAATGTTGAAGAAGCTGAAGTTGAACGGTTTTATGAAGACCTA
>SJYQ01044947.1:88335-101784 GCA_006410935.1 Redunca redunca
AGCCCTGGGATCTCTTTGGAAGGAATGATGCTAAAGCTGAAACTCCAGTACTTTGGCCACCTCATGGGAAGAGCTGACTCATTGGAAAAGACTTTGAGGGATTGGGGGCAGGAGAAGAAGGGGACGACCGAGGATGAGATGGCTGGATGGCATCACTGACTCTATGGACGTGAGTCTGAGTGAACTCCGGGAGTTGGTGATGGACAGGAAGGCCTGGTGTGCTGCGATTCATGGGATCACAAAGAGTCAGAAACGATTGAGTGACTGAACTGAAAGAAAAAGGAAATATTAGGGGCAACCAACCTCAAGAAGCTTTACAAAGAGATTCTAACTCCATGGAAGCAACCTAAGCATCTAATATCATACAAATAGATAAAGAAGATATGACATATTCCATTATATATATATATATATATATATATCTCACATTTTATATATACATCATGTATATATCACATCTTTTATCTGTATATATCCCATCTTATTTTTTATGGCTGAATAATATTATATTATGCTGTTGTTTAGTCACTAAGTCGTGTCAGACCCATTTGTGACCCCATGGACTGTAGCCTTCCAGGCTCCTCTGTTCTTGGGATTTCCCAGACAAGAATACTGGAGTGGGTTGCCATTCTCTTCTCCAGGGGATCTTTGTGACCCAGGGATTGCACCTGCATCTCCTGCATTAGCAGATGGATTCTTCACCACTGAACCATCAGGGAAGTCCCAAAGTTATGTTTTTTATATATATTTACATATATAAATATATATTTATTTTATGTATATATATATAGTGAAATATTCATATGCTTGGTTACAAGAGAGAATGAAATTTTGCAACAACATGGATGGACTTGGAGGCTATTATGCATATTGAAATAACAGAAAAACAAATACCACTTATATATGGAATCTAGAAACACAGCAAACTAATGAACATAATAGAAAAGGAGCAGACTCACAGATATAGAGAACAAACTAACGGTTACCAGTGGGAGAGGGATGGAGGAGGCACAAGAGAGGAGTAGGGAATTAAGAGTTGCAAACTATTATGTATAAAATAAACTACAAGGATATATTCCACAACAACACAAGCAATACTTTATAACTGTAAATGGCTTATAACCTTTAAAATTGTGAATCACTAGATTGTACACTTGTAACATACAGTGTTGTGCATCAACAATGCTGCAATTTTTTTAATGGAAAGAGAAAAAATGTGTTTAAAATAAAGATCTAACAAGAGTTTTAAAAGAGAGAGAAATTTTAACTCCGTATCTAATCTTTAGCATCATAAGCTTTAAGGATATCTGTTTGAGGCTAAGGGATGGATAAAGTGCCACTCACTTTACAGATGAGGAAACTGAGGCCAAGGGGAGAGATCAATTCATCTGTGTCACTCAGCTAAATGGGAGTCAAAATGTAACAGAGAAGGGAAATGCTTTGGCAGTGTCTGCAGAGTACGGGCTGGTGCGTGCATTGGCCAGGGAACAGGGAAGCCAGGAGGAACCCTGACTTCCCACTTGCACAAACAGGTTGAGCCTCCAACTTGATCAAACCCAAGTTTTATAGGATCTGCAGCCAGGCATATTGTCTGGGTTTGGAAAATGAGACACTAGTGAGGTTGAACATCCTACTGGCTGGTGGCCGCTCGCTGAGACAGGGCATATGCTCCCAGGTATCAGAGCTGGGGCCAATGCATCCCCAGAGAAGGTAACCAAGACGGAGAGATGCTCACCCGAATATCACAGGAACACTTGTTTCAAGAGTCTGTGTCCTACCCACGCAAGCAGAGTAAGCTTGCCACGGCTGAAAATCTAGGACCAGCCCACCTCCCACCCCTGCCCTGCACTTAACACTGCTTAATCCTGGTCAAGTCTTCTGAGAATTAGCATCATGCAGTAACAAATCTGCCTTGAACAGAAAGATCCAGACACCCCAGACTGGCAGTTGAGCTTACACCTCCATTCCAGGACAACCAAAGAGCTCAAGGCAATGCTTTGGATTTCTGTTGTAACCTGTAAAGCTGCCAGTCCCTCCCATGCTCCTCCAGGATTTAGCCTGAGGCTAAAAGCCCTCACTTGCCACTCCCTTTGCACTGCTGGGAGCCAGCTGTGTGGAGTCCTCCATTCCTAGACCTGCCTGGGACTGATTCATCCGCTGCCAGATTTCCCTGAGTCCCAGCCCAGAGCCTGTTCTCACCGCGCCCACAAAAGCCCTGCTGCAAGCCCCTCTCTTGCACAGGAACCTCTAAGAGTCTATTTCTTTTTCCTCTACCACGCCTAAGCTCCTATAGCTTCTGTCTTCATATTTTATCTCCTCAGTGGCTCATCAAAGAGATGAAGGAGGAGGGTGATGAGAATTCTCAATAATGATTTTTTTAAAAAAAGAGAGAGAGAAGGGGGAAAGATTTACATGCTACTCTTAGAATTTTAGCTAGCTCGTTCTTCTAAATGGCTTAATGGGAGCTATTGAATTTAGAAAGATCAAAGTTTAGGAGGGCCCTTGAAATTCCCCAAGGATCTCCAAGTTCTTGGGAAATGTTTGGAAAGAAAAATTAATAAATTTTGGAATCATTCAAAATACAAAAAAAAAAAATTATTTCAGACCCAGATATTGTTTCCTCCTAAGATACAGACACACTTTTACACAGAAAGTCTTTGGTATCCATGTCTCCCACACGCAAATCTATGCATATTTCACCTTCACACAAACTCAGAGTCACCAGGGACTGTGCACACCCCAGGCAGAGTTGTCAAAAAAATACAAAAATATATAAATACAAAAATACAGCAGTCAAATTTGAATTTTAGATAAACAATAGATACAACTTAAATATGTCTCAAATATTGCATTGTTGTTGTTCAGTCATTAAGTCATGTCCAACTATTTGCAATCCCATGAACTGCACCATGCCAGGCTTCCCTGTCCATCACTATCTCCCTGAGTTTGCTCAAACTCATGTCCATTGTGTCAGTGATACCATCCAATCATCTCATCCTCTGTTGCCCCCTTCTTCTCCCACCCTTAATCTTTCCCAGTATCAGGGCCTTTTCCGATGAATTGGCTCTTCACATCAGATGGCCAAAGTATTAGAGCTTCAGGTTCAGCATCAGTACTTCCAATGAATATTCAGGGTTGATCTCCTTTAGGATTGATTGGCCTAATCTCCTTGCTGTCCAAAGGACTCTCAAGAGTCTTCTAAAGCACTACAGTTTGAAAGCATCAGTTCTTTGGTATTTAGCCTTCTTTATGATCTAACTCTCACATCTTTACATGACTACTGGAAAAACCATAGCTTTGACTCTATGGACCTTTGTTGACAAAGTGATGTATCTGCTTTTTAATATGCTGTCTAGGTTTGTCTAGCTTTTCTTCCAAGGAACAATCATCTTTAATTTCATGGCTCTAGTCACTAACTGCACAGATTTTGAAGCCCTAGAAAAACATGGAATATACTTATATTCAATCTATTCATTGTTTATTTTAAATTCCAATTGAACTGGCCATTCTAAACCCTATCTGGCACCCCTAACCCTAAGGGATCTACCTCTAGGTCCCCCACAGAAGTACTCTCACTTAGCCCCACATAGACACTCTACCATCCATTGTGAATTTTCTCGATTTTCATCTGAAAATTACCAGGGCTGAGGATACAGGGAGAAGAAGGCTATTTTCAGGTCCTTCACACATTTGCCTTACTCCTGATATCACTTAGGAAGGCAGTCAGTGGCTCAAAGTTTGAGGTGTTGCAGTGTGCAAACTCACCAAGTGCCAAAGATCTGTGGTATCCCAAAAGATTATTAGCACACTTATTCTAATTTTCCCCTCCACAACAGTTCTGGTTTGGACTAAGAAAAGGCTGTAAGCATAGCTCATATGAAAAGTTTAATTCCCAAGTACTAGAGCCAGGACTCTGCAAGGCCTTTGCCAGGTCCAGAGCTTTCTCTACTTCTCCCACTCCCAACATTTCCATTGTCAAGATGAGGGAAAGAGGTTTGCTGAGACACACCAGTCAGAAGGTGTGACAGAAATTCAGACCTCGCTTGAATTAGAAGGGAAGCCAAAGAGAGGCATGAGAAGTGAGGGGCACCGTGAAAAAAGTATCAGTCACTCAGCCGTGTCTGAGTCTTTGCAGCCCCATGAGCTATAGCCCATCAGTCTCCTCTGTCCGTGGGGGGCACCAGGGGCTCCGCCCAACTGTAACCTAAAGACAGTGACAGCAGTGGAGACCAAAAACAAATCCTGGAGCTACTCCACAGAGAAAGCAAGAGGACAGGGAACAGAGAGAAGTGAGCACAGCTAAAACACACACACACACACACACACACACCCCTAAAGACCTAGAAATAGACATAAATACACACAGAGAGACAGAGACCAGAGAGGAGGGAAAGCTGCCTTGTTTATTCTTGTGAAAGGCATCTGGATTTCTCGGTGCGATCTCGACTTGGGTTTTTTCCTCATTTTCCAGCTGGACTGAATGGTGAAATGGCTGGCATGAGAGGTGGTGTGATTCAGTCGCAGATCCAACTCCATCCCTCTGCCCCCTGCCCTGCTCTTTGCCAGACCACACAGCCTCTCTTCCCCTCCTGCCAAGCATGGCTTAGCTCACTGTCCAGGTAACACACTTCAAAGGCTTGGGGGTGAGATGGAGTGGGCTGGAACAGCCTCCTAGGAAGGGAGTAGATTCCCCTCCCAGACCAAATACTTCTCGTCAATTTTCTTGAATGTCTTCCCTTCCTCTCATATCCCTGATACTTTGAATGACCCCTGGAAGTTAGAAGTGGAAAACCCGATTTTTCACCAGGGCTTTATTGTCATTCTCTTTTGCACTGCCAGCCTGTGTGGCTTTAGTGTTGTGGGGTTGACCAGATGTCAGCCAATGCCAAAGAAGAGCCTGGCAATAATAGAGTCTGTTCATCCCTGGAGTTGGCTATGATTTCCATGACAATCAGAAACAAAAGGAGGTACTTAAGTGACCAGAGGGCTTCCCAGGTGGCACTAGTGGTAAAGAACCTGGCTGCCAATGCAGGAGATGGAAGAAATGCAGGTTTGATCCCTGGGTCGGGAAGATGCCCTAGAGGAGGGCATAGCAACACACTCCAGTATTCTTGCCTGGAGAATGCCACGGACAGAGGAGCCTAATGGGCAAGCTCCACAGGGTCGCAAAGAGTCAGATACAACTGAAGCGACTCAGCATGCATGCATGCAAGTGACCAGAAGCCATAGGACATCAACTAAAGTACATGTATTATAGGGATACTCCTGAGTGTGGGTCATATGGCCCCCAGGCTCCTACATCTCTTAAGGTATTTCCTTTAGACTACTGTGTACTAACTATATATGTCCAATTTCTTATAGAAAACTGTAAAGACCTATGCACTCAAACACACTCATCTTTGTGTCTCTGGTAACACAAAGTGAAAGACAGTGCCTGGGGTAAAGTGCTCTCATTCACCATCTGCTAACTTCATTTGCTGGTATCTTCCTCTGACTTTTTTGAAACACTACAGAGCTTGAGAAACCTGAAAATAACTTAATATTTCTTCCTCTCTTAAATCTTTTCTCTCTTGACAGTTAGATCTATGCATGAGAGTTAGTACTGTCCCAAGGACTCAAAGTCCTATCATTGTACCGCTGGGGAATCTGAGGACAAAAATGGCATTGACTTGTCAAACACTGGGGTAGGCAGTATTGCAAAATGACCCTCAATGACCCATATACTCTTCTTAATCCCCTCCCCTTGAGTGTTGATGGGACATGTAACTTGCTTCTAACCACTAGAATATGGCAATAGAATGTCAACTCCTGTAATTATGTCACCTTATATGGTAAAGGTAAAGGGACTTTGCAGATTCAATTAATTTGCAGTTGACTTTGAGTGAATCAAAAGGTAGATTATCCTGGGTGGGCCTGCCCTAATCAGTTCAGTTCAGTCGCTCAGTTGTGTCCGACTCTTTGCGACCCCATGGACTGCAGCACTTCAGGCCTCCCTGTCCATCACCAACTCCCAGAGTTTACTCAAACTCATTTCCATTGAATCAGTGGTGTCATCCAACCATCTCATCCTCTGTGTCCCCTTCTCCTCCTGCCTTCAATCTTTCCCAGGATCAGGGTCTTTTCCAATAAGTCAGTTCTTTGCATCAGGTATTGGAGTTTCTGCTTCAGCAAAATCAATATCCAGGGTTGATTTCCTTTAAGATTGACTGATTTAATCTCCCTGCTGTCCAAGGGACTCTCAGGAGTCTTCTCCAACACCACAGTTCAAAAGCATCAGTTCTTCAGCACCTAGCCTTCTTTATGGTCCAACTCTCATATCCATACATGACCACTGGAAAAACCATAGCTTTGACTAGACGGACCTTTGTCAGCAAAGTGATGTCTCTGCTTTTTAATACGCTGTTTAGGTTGGTCATAGCTTTTCTTCCAAGGAGTAAATGTCTTTTAATTTCATGGCTGCAGTCACCATCTACAGTGATTTTGGAGCCCAAGAAAAGAAAGTCTGTTATTGTTCCCATTGTTTCCCCATCTACTTGCCATGAAGTGATGGAACCAGATGCCATGACCTTAGTTTTTTGAATGTTGAGTTTTAAGCCAGCTTTTTCACCCTCCTCTTTCACTTTCATCAAGCAGCTCTTCAGTTCCTCTTCACTGTCACAAGGGTAGTGTCATCTGCATATCTGAGATTATAGATATACCCTAATGAGGTGAACTATTAAAAGGGGCTCTAAATGTTCCTTGAAGTTAGAAAGTCAGACCAGCAGAGGTTATCCTTCTCCTCCTTCTTTTGTTCTCCTTCTCTCTCTCCTGGAACAGATAATTTTTGGTATGGGTACAGAGGTTTGCCATCTGTGGAGTCAGGGGGTCACTTCTGCCTCTGAGCTAAGTTTCCTGGGACTCCTCTCTCCTGCCCAGTCCATCCCAGCTGTTTCAAAGGTTCATTTCTCTCCACATGCCCCAATCTCTTCTTACCTTGACATGATGACCAGATCTTGACTTCTTTCACCAAGTTCAAATCAAACAAGTGTCCTCCATCACTTCTTCCTCCCAATACCACCTTGCTGCCTTCCTGGGAAACTGAGCAATAACCAGGTTCCAGGCAATAACTTGAATTCTCCTCCTAAGCTCTGAACGGGGTGCTCTTTGCATAGCGCTCTCCGTCTGGGCATTCCTGCTCACACTGCCACGATTCTGTGGACAGTCCTTAGATCTCTCCCACCATCTCTGCTGTCATCTCTACGCTCAGGGCAACTTCAGTGGATGTAACCTGTTTGCCACCTTCTCTCCACCTTTTTTCAGTGCTTCCTCTGTCTGGATCATCTGTCTCCCACTCCATCCTCTCAGATGTCCAAACTCGGAAACCTCAAAGTCACTTATCCTCCACTAACCCACTTTCCTCAAATATTCCTGTATTGATCACCAATTTCCTCCTCCATAATATAGAAGGAAAGCATCTCCCTACTTATTATGTAGAAATGTTTGGGTGGATTTTCAGCATGCAAGAAGAAAGAAGCTCCATAAATATAACTGTGTACCTGAAGCTGAAGCATTATGTCTTCATTTTGTTTTAAAAGTTCAGTCAAGGGGAATGGAAGAAGGGAAAAGGGCTGTGTATATGGGTCAGGACAGCCATGGAACGGGCTTCCCTTAGTGACTCAGCGATAAAGAATCCACCTGCAATGCAGGAGACACAGGCTCAATCCCTGGATCATGAAGATCCCCTAGAGAAGGAAATGGCAACCCACTCCAGTATAGGCTACATAATACAGGGTCGTAACGAGTTGGACCCAACTGAGCAACTAAGTGGAGTGGGGAGCTATGGAATAATGGTTGTTCCCAGCTGAAGAATGGACTCATGGGGATTCATTATACTTTTCTCTCTACTTTTATGTATACTTGACAGTCTCCATGATAAAAATAAGATGTGTTTTGTAATAAAATTTTTAAAAACCTCACCTTATCGCTCAGTCGTGTCCAGCTCTTTGCGACCCCATGGACTGTAGCCTATCAGGCTTCTCCATCCATGGGATTCTCCAGGCAAGAATACTGGCGTGGGTTACCATTTCCTCCTCCAGGGGATCTTCCCGACCCAGGGATTGAACCCGGGTCTCCCGCATTGGAGGCAGATGCTTTAACCTCTAACCAGGGAAGCCCAATAAAATTAAATATCCAACTAAATCCTTCTTTAACACAAAAACATTTTGCATTGGGGTAGAGCTGATTAAAAACGTTGTGGTAGTTTCAGGTGGACAGCTGAGGGTCTCAGCCATAGGTATACATGTATCCATTCTCCCCCAAACCACTCTGCCACCCAGTAAATTTTTTAAAAAGTCAGAGTAGGGTGGGATAATGCTGCTTTCATAATCTCAAAGGGTAATGATAGTCTGAAAGTGAATTGTAACAGCACCTCTCGAACCCAAGTTTCTCCCCAGCCCCCAACCAGCCTGCATCCTGTGACTTGCCAGGGGCTATGAGCATTTGTGACATCTGTTCTACAGCTGTGAGAAAACAGCTAAGTAGATGAATAGCTATATATACGCATAGGTGGTGACAATCAGTAAATTATTAGTGTGTTTTCAGTTTTCAGTCACTTGTTTTTAGACCATGACAACTCACCTCTGGGTCTCTAACATACAGAGCATTGTCTCCTCAAACTATCACAACTGACACGCCAGTTCCTGCCTGAGTCCAAGATTTATGTAGAATTCTTGGTTTCAGACCAGGGCACCATAAGACACAGGTGGTCACATCTTCGGGAACTGAACTGGTGGTTTGTGGAGCAGAGAGTTATTGCACCAGACAAAGTGGGTATGCATCTTTCTGAAGACTAAATAAAACCCCTGTACCTTTCCAGCCTGTGGCTCCTGATGTGGCTTTTGAGTCTTCTTTGGAGAATTCCATAGACAGAGGAGCCTGGCGAGCTACAATGTGGGGTCGAAAAAAGTTGGACACAACTGAGCGACTAACCCACACAAACACACACATTTCCAGCCTGTGGCTCCTGAGGTAGGTTTTGACTCTCAACTTCTAGAGCCAATATTGACCTCGTGGGTTTCTTCCCAGACTCCCAGGGTAGAGTTGGGTGCCCTTCATTCCCAAGTCCTAGTCCTGGCTGACATCAAGTCCCAGGAAGTGCTCCAAGTAGGCTCCAGCTGGCTCTAACACAGCCCCCCTCCCCCACCAACACCCCCACTGCCCATTGCCATCTGGCCAGGTTTCTAACTGGCTGCAGAGAGTAAGTGATTGAGGAGGATTTAATAAGTATCAACAGAGGAAATTAAAGTTTGTTTGATTTCATTTCTTTCCCCTTTAATACTTGGCAGTCAAGAAAAGATAACTAGAGAAAGAGTCTGGCTAACTGAGAAATCAATCCAAAGGGGGAGGCGGTGGCAGGAATGGGAAGGAAGAAAGAGGAAAGAAACAGACTTTGTTCACTTATCCACAAAACTTCAGAGGGTCTGTGATGTGCCCATCACTGTTCTAAGCATCTAACAACACAATGGTGAACACAGCTGTCCAATCGCCTGGTCTCGGGGCACTTTCTAGACATAAATAGGCCAGGAAAGACAATGAGAATAAAGAAGATCTGAAAATTCCAACTATAAAACTACCCCATGGAAAGGGGACTGAAGAAGGCATTGTGAGTAACTACCATAGGGGTGTTAACTGTGTGTTGTAGATGGAATTGTGTCCCCACGAAATTCATATATTGAAATCCTCACTCCCAGCATGTGCCCTCATTTGGAAATAGGGTCTTGGCAGACTTAACTGGTTAAGATGCAGTCACACTGGAGTGGGATGGGCCACCAATCCACTATGGCCAGGGTCCTTATAAAAGAGGGAGTTTGGACACAGGCACACACTCGGGGAAACAGCGTGTGAAGATTGGAGTTATGCTGCCATAAACTGAGGAGCTACCAGAAGCTAAGAGACAGGCCTGGAACAGATCCTTCCCTAGAGCTTTCCAAGATAGTGTGGCCTTGCCAGCACCTTGATCTCAGACTTCTGGACTGAGACATAAACCATGAGACATAAAATTTCTGTTGTTTAAGCCTCTCAATCTGTGGTACTTTGTTACAGCAGCCCTAGCAAGTTAATTCACAATGCAACAGGTGCTGTGCTAAACAAGTTACACAATTATCTCATGTGACCCTCACAACAACCACTGACAAGGACCATAACCCATTTTACAGAATAAATTGAACCAGATGAAGGTTAAGGAATTTGTCCAAGGTTGAGCTGCTTGAACTTAAAATGATGGAAGTATTCAAAGCTTGGGGCTTAGGGAACGCTGCCTTCCACACTCAGGCTACTCTAATTCAGTAAACCCCACCTCTCTCTCCACTCAGTCTTTGGAGCTTTGGTCCAAACACACGTTGTCTCTTCTGTTGGTTCTGGTTAGGATGCTCCTACTTCCTATTTGGTAGTCAGATTGGTGCCTCTACCTGATCTAAGTCTGTACAAGCAGGATGGCCTAGTGAGTCATGACGGCAAGCTGAATGTGGCACTCATTCACCAACAAACAAGTGGCCAACCACCCTGGCTTCATGACCTCTCTGTGTGCAACCTCCAGTATCCCCCCCAAACACACACACGTACCGCCATAACAGTACAGGCTATTCACGTTATTTATTTGGAGCTTTTTCTCCAAAGCTCATCACCCAGTCATGTGCAAGTTCCTTACCTCAGCCTTGTATCCAGCAATAGAAGACAGCTTTCATTTTTCAAAGGTGTAGAAGTCATTTAACTTCATTGTGATTCTCATGTGTTAATGGGCCAAAGAGTAGGTATGGATTTGATCCTGAGACAACCCGTAGGAACTGAGCAAAGACTGGGTATGCTGAGACTGTTATAAAAGTAAAGGTTTTGCAGTATTGTTTTGTTTTTCAAATGATTTAAGGGGTTTTCCTGGGAAATTTTGCTTATACTCAGTTTTTGTATGTCAAACTGACTTTAACCACCATCTAAGCCATGACTCCACTATGGTTTAAAAAAAAAATAGTGGGAGACTTAAATCATCAGACAGGACATCAAACATGTGCATGCCAAGCTCAAAAACTCTGCACCATAACAGTTAAACCATCATCACAACATGAACAGTGATTTATTTCCGACAAAACATCAACCAAACATCAACCAACACACTAAATTAATGTTGTCATTTTGGGTTTTGTTGGGTTTGTAGTTTTGATTGAGTTTATTTACATATTTGTTGGAGTTTACAATGAGATAAGTGTATGGAGCCCATACCTTAATATGTTTCGACATGTTCAGGTTACACTGCAATTAACATATTTTAAGTCCAACAATAGCAGTATATTGGAATTTATTGTAAATTTTAAGGAGTTCATAAATTACTCTCATTTGAAACACAAAGGTTGACCAGATCAGTATATAAAGTTACAAAGTAGAAACACATCAACATGAATTTTAAAACAGCCAGAATGATAAAGAGATAAAGCTCATTTAGGAAGATGTTGGGATAATTAGGGAGTGGTAAATGTTTTTCATTCAAAAATAACTTATGAAGTGCTCTCTGCTCCAGGAACTGTACTAGGAACTCACAGCCAAGAGGTAGGGAAAGAAGGAGAAGTGGAAATATGATATCAAGATGAGTAAGACCTTGGGTCCTTCAAGACATTTAGTCTAATGGGAAGATAAGGGTACAATAGGTAATCTTCAGTGCTAATGGGGTTCATATGCATGCTAAGTCACTACAGTCGTGTCCGACTCTTTGCAACCCTATGGACTATAGTCCGCCAGGCTCCTCTGTCCATGGGATTCTCCAGGCAAGAATACTGCAGTAGGTTTCCATGCCCTCCTCCAGGGGATCTTCCCAACTCACGGATCGAACTAGAGTCTCTTTTGTCTTGTGCAATGGAAGGCAAGTTCTTTCCCACTGCCTCCACCTGGTTCATGCAGATGGCCTCATTCAAGGCTCACAACAACCCTAAAGGGTAGGCAATGTCATTCCTCCACTTTATTGATGAGGACACAGAGGACCATATGGGACAAACACTGCTACTCAGCTGGGTGCCCTTGGAAACTCACACATGGGAGTCAGAGAAACCTTCCAACGTAGACATGGTTTCATCTGAGTCTTTCATGATGACTAGTATTTCACCAGGCAGCATAGAGAGGGAAAGGCATTCTTGTCAGAAGGGACAGTTGTGCAAAGCCATGGGGGCACAGAAACACATGGTTTCTCTGAGGAATGGCACAAAGGTGTAGACTGGCCCAGCTGAATCGGCTGCCTTGAAGGGGTTCTCGCCCATCCCTCAACCCTAGGAAGGGATCAAGCCAAGTCATGTCACTGGACCGATCCTTCCCACACTAGTAGAAAAGCAGTGCTTCCTGATGGTTTGGAAACCAGGCTCAACTCTTCCAAATAGGACCATCACATACAGCTATACAGGCTGTGCACTGCACAATAAGAGCCCCACCTAAGAGGCATGTATCTCACAGCAGACAGCGTAGATACATACATTCATTATGACACTTTACTGGAAAGGGTAGGAGAGTTGATTTTCCCTAACAAGATCAGTATGTTATAACACTTTTCTGACAAATAGAAGTAAGGTACTAACATCTTGGAGAAGGGCATCTTTTCCTAATTCACACATATCTGCCCTATGGGCTACTGGTGGTAAACTAGCTCTTACTGATTCTCCTTCTTGCACTGTGATGAAACCTATTCCAATCACACACTGTTACTTTATTTGACCTTTTCATGATGCAAATGCATTACATCAAACCTGCTTCAAGCAGGTTCCCTTTCCTCCTATCCCATGTCATTCCATCTTCCCTAATCAGTGCATCTGTATCCCTCCGAGATGTGGGTCTATCCACACTGTCTTCTGGCTCAATGGATCACTTTTCCTCTTCAGTCACTAAGTCCTGTCCGAGACCCCATGGACTACAGTACACCAGGCTACCCTGTACTTCACCATCTCCCAGAGCTTGCTCAAGCTAATGTCCATTGAGTCGATGCTGCATCCAACCATCTCATCCTCTGTTGTCCCCTTCTCCTCCTGCCTTCAATCTTCCCCAGAATCAGGATCTTTCCCAATGAGTTGGCTCTTTGCATCAGGTGGCCAAAGTATTGGAGCTTCAGCTTCAGCATCAGTCCTTCCAAGGAATATTCAGGTTTGATTTCCTTTAGGATTGACTGGTTTGATCTCCTTGCTGTCCAAGTGACTCTTAAGAGTCTTCTCCAGCACCACAGCTCAAAAGCATCAATTCTTCCATGCTCAATCTTCTTTATGTTCTAACTCTCTCATTCTTCCTGGTTAATCTCATTTTCCCAAACCTCACACACAGCCCTGGGCCTGCATGTTGTCAGGACATACCAGGTCCCATGACCCAAGAAGACAAGAGCCCTCCAACCAGAAACATGAAACTCTATTCTGTATATCTTTCTGGTTCCAAATGCATTATTATTTGGGTGGG
>SJYQ01045018.1:0-10590 GCA_006410935.1 Redunca redunca
GGGGGAGCGGGGGCAGGGGTTGAAGTGACTCTCTAGGTTCAAAGCCATGAAGTGAGAGAACTGGGATTTTAAGTTCAGGGTTCTCAACACCAAAACTTTTTAAGGCTGATTCCTTAAAATCATACTGCTTCTCTCTCGTAGAGAAGGAAACCTGGACTTGGGACAAGTGGCTTATCTGAGCTCACACAGTGGTCCTGTACATTTCCACTTCAGTATCTTTCAGGGTTCTGTAACTCAAGAGTGTTAAACACTGCTCTTCACCTTTTATGCCTCCCCAAACTTGTTCCTCCCAATATATCCTCATCCTTTCTCTCCATCCTCATTTCTACTACCTAAAGCATTTTAAAGCCTTTTTTCTTGTTAACGGTTTAAAACCTTTTTTCTAGTGTATTTAGCATTTTCTAGGGGCTGCAACAAGCACATTACATACATTCATGTTATTCACAACTTGGACGTTCAAACCTGAACCCTCATCTCTTTCATCTCCTGCGTTGACAGGCACATTCTTTACCACTGCGCCACCACCTGGGAAAATCTTGCAGAGGACTACGTGGTAAAACAGAAAGAGAAATGATTCGTCACTGAGTGAATCTGGTAAATATCACTCAGGTCAAGTTACTGGAAAGCACAGGATAATCACTGTTGCCTCTACTTTTGCGATATTCACGTCCTTGCTTCTATAGTTTTACCACCTAAGCACACATCCCTAAAAGGTATCCTTTCATTTCACCTGTTCTTCGAACTTTATATAAATGGAATTATATGTGTGTTTCTTTTGTTCAACACTGCACTTGCAAGACCCATCTAAGTAGTTGTGTGTAGCTATAGTTAATTTTCATTGCTGTATCTGTCTTCCACTGTATATTTTTCTCTTCCACTTGGGGTATATTTGAAGCTCCCCCACCCTGTACCTCTTTCCTCAGTTACTATTGGTTTGGAGATCAGTTCCCAAACTAGTCTGATCATCCATCTGTCCTTCTGATAGTACATAATCCACCAGTCACAGGAATCTATTTAAGCTTGGTTATACGGCAAATCTGACCAAGTCACCCTGGCCTTAAAACCCTGGAACATCTCCCCATTGACTGCACAATAAATCCTCAAACCCCTACCTTGGCTTCCAAGATGATAGAAATGAGAGCTACTATGGCAGAGCATTTGCTAGGGGCTGCACCAAGCATTTCACATACATTCATGTTATTCACAACCTGGACCTTCAAACCAGCTGTCATTCATTTGGTCCCAGTGATCTCCGTGATGTACCTAAATGTGCCAAGTTCTCTCTTGACCCTGGGCCTTTGTGTATGCTGTTTGCTGTCACTTTTCCTCCCTTCTTTGCCTAATTCAACCTTCATCTTAACTGAGATGTCACCTCCACCAGGCAGTCTCCCTTGAATTTGCTTGCACCTAGACTAGACTAGGTGCCTAGGTCATAGGCACCTAGAATACAGAAGGTCACCTCTCCTGTATTCCCCTAACAGCCTGTGCTCAGGGTTTGTTCATTTTCTTCAAACACGAGGCTGTGGACTACTGAAGGGCAGGGCCAGGGCTCATCACTCCTACAGTCCCCAGGCCTAACACTGTGCCCAAGCCTCTGAATATTTGCTGACCACAGACAGACCACACTGGGTTAAAGTCTTGGTGATTTTTTCAGGTGTCCCCATCTCTATTCCAGGCTCTGGTTTCTGTGGTGGGAACACCAAGGCAGCACCCTTTGGGATACCAAGAAAAACATGAGCTGCCCGATGTGGCAGAGTCCCTGCCAGCAGCCTGGAATTCTTTACTCCCAAGATGGGGATGAGCAGGTTGAGTAAAGATCCTAGGACTCTCAAGCACTCCAACAGCTCCTCTGTAGAAGCCTCAGTAGACAGCAGGCCTGGGGTACAAGAGATGGTTGGGGTAAGCAGAGCTCCTCCAGATATAGCCAGTCCTGGCTGGGAAACCAAGCAGAACCCTGGGTGTGGAAGCCCTTTTGAGCAGTTTCTAATCAGGGAAGGCAGGCGATGCAGGGACAAGGGAGGAGCAGTCAAGAAAAAATATCGCAGGGACTTTCCTGGTGGTCCAGTGGTTAAGAATTCGTCTTGCGAAACGAATCGCCAGTCTATGTCCGATGCAGGATGCAGGATGCTTGGGGCTGGTGCATGGGGAGGACCCAGAGAGATGTTATGGGGAGGGAGGTGGGAGGGGATTCATGTTTGGGAACGCATGTACACTTGTGGTGAATTCATGTCAATGTTTGGCAAAACCAATACAGTATTGTAAAGTAAACTAAAGTTAAAAAAAAAAAAATTCGTCTTGCAATGCGGGCGATGTGGATTTGATCTCTGGTGGGGGTTTCCCTGGTGGCTCAGAAGGTAAAGAATCCTGCGTGCAATGCAGGAGACTCGGGTCCGATCCCTGGGTCGGGAAGATCCCCTGGAGAAGGGAATGACAACCCACTCCAGTATTCTTGCCTGGTGAATTCCGTGGACAGAAGAGCCTGGAGGGCTACAGTCCATGGGATCGCAAAGAGTCAAACACGACTGAGTGACTAACACTGTCACTTTACATTGTTTGGGGAGCTAACATTACACATGCTGGGGAGCAACTAAGCCCATGCCTGTGCGTCACACCTGGAGAGTCCATGCGCCTCAAGGGAAGATCCTGCATGACAACGAAGATCTTGCACGTCTCATCTAAGACCGGACGCAGCCAAATAAGTAAATAAAATATTTAAAAAAGAAACAAAAGCGCAGCCATAGGTCAGAGTCCTGGTTCTGCCTCAAGGGATACACATAATATCTTTGAAGTCTTTACAGAACCAAAACCCCCAGCAAATGGAAGATGTTAGCATTCTTTGTTCCAGATTAAAGGAACCAGAGAGACGTATTAAGAGCAGACCACCTGAGGCCAGATTAAAGGAGTACAGGCCCAGCAAACACCCTAATCTTTATCAGCAACCCAGCCCTTCAACCATTGCTATAAAACTCAACAAATTCTCCCCTCACTGAGACACAGTTTTGAGGGCCACCAGCTCATTGTGACTCCCTTTGCTTGGCAAAGCAATAAAGTTATTTATTCTTTTCTACTCTACCCCAAACTCTGTCTCTGAGATTCAATTTGGCACCAGTGCACAGAGGCCGAGTATTCAGCATTAGCCAGGAGCCTGTTATCAGGGCCTCTGAGGACCCCAGCCTCAAGTCAGGACAAATCTATCTCCATGTTAAAGTCAAAACATAAAACACATGCTCAGAGTGCCACATTTCTTCACATCCTTGTTCTCTCCCACTACAGCAAGAAGCTGCTGAGAGAGAGCCACACATTTCAAGCCCTGAGGTCCTGGCAGTTACGGAACCGTGTAACTCAGATTGGGGCCTCAAACGCATGGTCTTTAAACTGAGATCACACCCAGTCTTAGGACTTGATGAAATGGTTCTTGACGTCCCATCACAGAAAAAAATTCAGTGAGACAAAATGATAGGTAAGAAGTGGATATATTTGGAGAGAAACATACTTCACAGACAGTGTGGGGCCATCTCAGAAGGCAAAAGCGGCACAAAGTGCAGGTTGTCAGTTTTTATAGGGGTGGATAGTTTCATTACTTTGCTGACAAAGGTCCGTCAAGTCAAAGATATGATTTTTCCAGTACTCATGTATGGATGTGAGAGTTGGACCATAAAGAAAACTGAGTGCCAAAGAATTAATGCTTTTGAACTGTGGTGTTGGAGAAGACTCTTGAGAGTCCCTTGGACTGCAAGGAGATCCGACCAGTCCATCCTTAAGGAAATCAGTCCTGGACATTCATTGGAAGGACTGATGCTGAAGCTGAAAGTCCAATACTTTGGCCACTTGATGCAAAGAACTGACTCCTTAGAAAAGACCCTGATGCTGGGAAAGATTGAAGGCAGGAGGAGAAGGGGACAACAGAAGATGAGATGGTTGGATGCCATCAACAATTCGATGGACATGATTTTGAACAAGCCCTGGGAGTTGGTGATGGGCAGGGAAGCCTGGTGTGCTGCAGTCCATGGGGTGTCAAAGAGCTGGACACGACTGAGTGACTGAACTGAACTGAATTTCATAGGCTAATGTGTGGGATGAATAGTCCAGCTATTCTGGGGACGGGGATGACGATTTCCGGGAATTAGGCCACCGCCCCTTGTTGACCTTTTATGGTGTGCCATGAAACTGTCCTGGCGCCTGTGGGTGTGTCATTTAGTGTGCAGACGTGTGACAATGAACAAATACTCAAGGTCGGTGAGGCTCAAGGTCTAGTGGAGGTCTGGCCTGCCATCTTGGACTTAGTTGGTTGTGACCTGTTTACGTCACCCGTCCTATGGCTGTGTCATTTTTCTAAAGGCTGTGCTCTCCCCACTCCCCTCCTGCTCAGTTGGGGAAGGGAGGTTCCAACCCTATTCCAGGTTGCTTTTCTCCCCACCAAGGCCAAGCCACAGCTTTCCTGAGACTCTTCTACAGTTGAAGTAACAATAAGGCCATTTTGGACTTCCCTGTTGGCCCAGTGGCTAAGACTCTGAGCTCCCAATGCAGGGGGCCTGGGTTCGATCGCTGGCCGGGGCACTAGATCTCACATGCCACAGTGAAGATCGAAGATATCACATGCGGCAACTCAGACTCAGCACAGCGAAATTAATAAAACCCCCAAAACACTAAGGCAGTTTCCAAGGCGAGTGGGTCTGGCAGCGGGAAAGCTGCAGAAGAGGCTGCCACCCTGAGCTGTGGTTTTCCAGGGAGTGGCTCTCCAGCCATTCTGGGCCAGAGGAGAGAAGCCATTTAGGCCGAGAATAGATGAGGGCAATGGGGCGTCTCCTCTGGTCTCCGTGGCCCGGCGAGTGTCTGATGTGGTGTGAGGCACCCTTGCATTTCTCCACTACCCGATACATGTTGACGCCTGCCCCAGAAACTTGAGCTCCAGCGATAAGTAAGATGGGCTCTTTGTCTTCAGGAGCCCATGGAGCAGTGGGGGAGGCAAACACATGAATAAACCCTCTTCTATAGGAAGATAAGGGTTCTGTTGGGATGATTGGGGGAATGGGCTGCAAAGGAGAAGCCTTCAGAAGAGACAACAATGAGATGGGTTTGGTGGGAAGAACAGGATTTTCCAGGTAGGGGAGGGTACGGCCAGTCCTGGAGGTGTGAAAAGACGTGTTATGTTTGGAGAATTAGTCCAGCTTGAGTGTGCCGGGGAATGGGTACCAGGGCCTTGGAACCCAAATCCAATCCCAGTTCTGGTTTAGGGCCCAGCATCCCCAGGGGGTGTTAGAGTCATCTCAGGATAGAGTGGGGGGCACCTGTGGTGGTCTCCCCCAACATCCAACCCATCCCCTCCGATGCCCATTTTTCTCCTTTGGGCAGCATAGCCAGGAACCAGATGTTTACACCCTTGTGAGCTGAGTCTGCAGAATTAAACCCCAGACTTCTCCAAAATAGAAGCCAGAGCGTCAGCTGGCAGCTTCCTCTAAAGTCTGAGATCAGAGGAAACACTGACCTAGACAGAGGAGGGGGAGGACACCAAAGGACCCTGGGTCCCAGCTGAGGGGTTTCTGGAACACTGCCTTCTCACCCAGAGATCTCAACCCTTTACTTAGGCATAATTTACATAACACGAGATTTACTGTTTTCAAAGAGCAATTCGGAGATTTCTGGTAAATTTACACAATTGTGCAACTATCATAGCTCAGTCTTTAGAACATTTCTCCCCACAAAGATCTCTTGATCCTGTTTGCAGGCAACCCCTCTTCAAATGCCCCAGTTGCCGCTCATCTGTTTTCTGCCACTATGGACTTGCCTTCTCTGGGCTTTTCATGTAAATGAAATCATACAGGGGCTTCCCTGATGGTCCAGTGGTTGGGACTCTGAGCCTCCACTGCCGGGGAGATGGGCTCCATCCCTGGTCTGGGAACTAAGATCTCCATGTGGCTGTGTGGTGTGGCCAAAAACAAAAAGAGAATCACACAAAATGTAGTCTTTAAAAAGAAAAAAAAATTGTAGTCTTTCTGTCATGGTTCTTTCGCTTTGCAGAATCTTTAGGGGAGCTGCAGGATCTTTGGGCTTCCCAGGTGGGGCTGGTGGTAAAGAACCTGCCTGCTAATGCAGGTTAGGCGTAAGAGACACTGGTTCGATCCCTGGGTCAGGAAGATCCCCTGGAGAAGGGAATGGCAATCCACTCCAGGATTCTTGCTTGGAGAATCCCATGGAGAGAGGAGCCTGGTAGGCTACAGTCCGTAGAGTCGCACAGAGTTGGACATGACTGAAGTGACTTAACACATAACAACAAAACTGGGGCTTTGTTGCTCCGTGGGGACCTTCTGTAGCTGAGGCGAGCCAGAGCTGCTCTTTGTTGGGGTACATTGTGGTGCTTTCTCTTGTTGCGGAGCACAGGCTCTAGGCTCAGAGGCTTCAGTAGTTGTGGTGCAGAGGCTTAGTTGCTTCTCAGCATGGGGAGTCTTCCCGGACCAGGGGTCAAACTCATGTCCCCCGCAGTGGCAGGCGGATTCTTAACCACTGGACCACCAGGGAAGTCCTGCAGAATGTTTCTGAGATTCACCCAGGCTTTAGCATTGATCAGTAACTCATTTTGTTTCCCTCTGAACAGTATTCTCTTCTACAGAGAGACCACATTTTGTTTGTCTGTTCACCAGCCGATGGACGTTTGGATTGTTTCCACTCTTTGGCTATTACGAATTGGTGTCTATGAACATTCATGTACAATGTTGTGTGAACATGTTTTCCTCCTTGTTGAGTGGACACCTAGAAGGGGAACTGTTGTATATAGAGCACATTTGTGTTTCACTTTCTAGGAAATTGCCGAAATGTTTTCCAAAGCAGCTGCACCATTTTATATTCCTAGCAGCAAAATACGAGGGTTCTGGTTTCTCCGTGTCCTTGTGATTACTTATTATTGTCCGTCTTTTATGTTATATCCTGCCGAGGAACTTTTTAAAAACACCTAAGGATGCCCGGGCTCCATCCCAAACCAGTTAGATCAGACTGTTGGGAACGGGGACCCAGGTATAGGTATTCAAAACATAACAAAGCAGAGCAGAAGCCTCCCTGCTTGAAAAACCATTATTAACATGCAGATGGGTTGAGAACCGTGATCTAACTTTCGGCTTGAAGTTATGTCCGACTTCACTGAGAGGGAGCTCAAGCTGGCCAACAGCCTCTCCCACACCAGAAGACATGTGGGCTTGAGGACAAGAAATGAGAAACTTCCCCAAAAGGTGCATGCAATCTCACAGCAGATGTGCTTGTTGGAACGTGAAGTGAAGGGACCAGGGAGTGGGCTGGGTTCAGGGGGTCCTGATTTCTGCACCACCTGTTTAGATCTCAAACAGGTTGTGGGGGGCACCTCCCACAACCTTAAGGATTGTTCAGGCCTCTCAAAAGATTAGGAAAGTATGACATTCCTGGCTGCAGACCAGCTCCAGATAACTCTGGGGAAATGAAGGAGCTCAGTGGTGCCAGCAGGAAGCAAAATGGAGCTTAGAGGCTCAGGAAGGAATTAGGCCAGGGCCACACAGTCCTCGATAAGATCTCCTTTTGGAGGGTCTGCAGATGATAACCACCATCCACTTTCCATGTCCCAGACCCTGGGCATGGCCATGTAACCCTGGGTTACAGCCATGACTAAGTGTCAGACTCCTTACTCCCATGGGGCTGACAGTTTACTTGAAGAAACAGACAATAAAGAATTAAACAAATGACAGGTAATGATGGGGAGGGGGCCTCTCAGTGGGGGTGTCTTGTGAGTAAGAGATCTGAGTCAGTGAAGGAAGCCGATTATGCAAAGATCTGTGGGTAAAGTTGTTTCAGGTAGGGAGAAGAGTTTGCGGAAAGCTTGAGACTGAGTGGATTTGGTGTGTTCCTGAGAGTGGCGAATGGTGGAGCTGGAGAGGAACGTAACAAGGGCGAGATCACCTAGCGTCTCCTGGGAGTCATGACCAGAGTCCAGGTTTGATGTTGGGAGCGATGGGGAGCAGATGAAGGGGTTGGATCAGTGTAGTAGCATGGCAGGATTTCTCCTTTTTAAAGATCATTTTGGTTGGTGCAGGGAAACTAGACCAAAAGGGCCAAGAGTGATGCAGGGAGATGAGTCAAGTTGTCCAGACAGACGAGGAAAATGGCTTGGACCGGTATTGGTGCAAATGGAGAGATGTGTGATATGGGTCATATTCTGGAGTGAGAGACACCAGGATTTGCTGACATGGAGTACGAAAGAGGGGCAAGGATGATGCCTTTTTTATTCTTTCTGGTGCACTGTGCAGCTTGAAGGATCTTAGCTCCCAGCGTGCGTGTGTGCTAAATCGTGTCGGACTCTTTGCCACACTATAGGCTGTGGCTCGCCAGGCTCTGTCCCTGGGATTCCTGTCCATCCCTCTGTCCATGGGCTCCTCCAGGCAAGACCACTGGCATGGGTTGCCATGCTTTCCTGCGGGGGATCTTCCCAACCCAGGGACTGAGCCCGAGTCTCCTGCAGCTCCTTCATGGCAAGTGGACTCCTTTCCACGGAGCCACCAGGGGAAGCCCTCTTAGTTCCTTGACCAGAGATCAAACCCTGGGGCCTGGCGGTGGAAGTGCAGCGCCCTCACCACTGTGCTGGCCGGGAAATCCTGAGGCCTGGGTTTCTGACTTAAGCATCTGGGTGCAGGATGGTGCTGTGAAATGAGATGGAGAAGACGGGAGAGGAGCAGAACTGGAACCAGAGGTGGGGATACTAAAAGAGATCTAGCTCAGTGGAAGAGAGGAGGGAGGCCAGGGACCGTGATGTCCTTGTGATTCCCAGCTGAGGGGCTGGCCGTCCTCGTCAGATCGAAGCCTGTTTATGCTGGGTCCTTGTAGTGGTTTATTTGCTAAGTCATGTCTGACTCTTTTGTGACCCCAGGGACTCTAGCCCACCAGGCTCCTCTGTCCACTGATTTTGCAGGCAAGAATACTGGAGTGGGTTGCCATTCCATTCGCCAGGGGATCTTCTTGACTCAGGGATTGAACCTGGGTCTCCTGTACCACAGGTGGATTCTTTACCAACTGAGCCACCAGGGGTGGGCCCCTGAGATTGGAGTGTTAGAGCATCTCGGAAAATTTTAAGATGCTGGAATATTTAGGATGTTTCTTGCAACCTTTAGGAGGTCCCTGAAGTATTAGAGACAAGTTTAGCCAAAGAGGTGGCCCATCTTTATTATCAAAAGGAAAAGTCACCATCTTTTTCTGTCCCCTCTCTCCAGGTACGTCTACTTCTGCTTTATTGACTACGCCAAAGCCTTTGATTGAGTGGATCACAACAGACTGTTGTGGAAAATTTTCAAAGAGATGGGAATACCAGACCACCTGACCTGCCTCCTGAGAAATCTGTATGCAGGTCAAGAAGCAACCATTAGAACTGGACATGGAACAAGAGACTGGTTCCAAATTGGGAAAGGAGTATGTCAAGGGTGTGTATTGTCACCCTGCTTATTTAACTTATACGCAGAGTACATCATGAGACACACTGGACTGGATGAAGCACAAGCTGGAAACAAGATTGCTGGGAGAAATATCAATAAGCTCAGATATGCAGATAACACCACCACTATGGCAGAAAGTGAAGAGGAACTAAAGAGCCTCTTGATGAAAGTGAAAGAGGAGAGTGAAAAAGTAGGCTTAAAACTCAACATTCAGAAAACTAAGATCATGGTATCTCGTCCCATCACTTCATGGCAAATAGATGGGGAAACAATGGAAACAGTGACAGACTTTATTTTGGGGGCCTCCAAAATCACTGCAGATGGTGACTGCAGTCATGAAATTAAAAGATGCTTGCTCCTTGAAAGAAAATCTATGACCAACCTAGACAGCATATTGAAAAGCAGAGACATTACTTTGCCAACACAGGTACATCTAGTCAAAGCTATGGTTTTTCCAGTAGTCATGTATGGATGTGAAAGTTGGACTATAAAGAAAGCTGAGTGCAGAAGAATTGATGCTTTTGAACTGTGGTGTTGGAGAAGACTCTTGAGAGTCCCTTGGGCTGCAAGGTGATCCAACCAGTCCATCCTTAAGGAAATCAACCGTGAATATTCATTGGAAGGACTGATGCTGAAGCTGAAAGTCCAATACTTTGGCCACCTGATGCTAAGAACTGACACATTGGAAAAGACTTTGATGCTGGGAAAGATTGAAGGCAGCAGGAGAAGGGGACGACAGAGGATGAGATGGTTGGAAGCCATCAGCAACTCGATGGACATGAGTTTGAGCAAGTCCGGGAGTTGGTGATGGACAGGGAAGCCTGGTGTGCTGCAGTACATGGGGTTGCAAAGAGTCGGACAAGACTGAGCAACTGAACTGAACTGAATTTCAGGTGCTTTGAAATTTTATTACTGGCTTACGAACTCCAAGCATCTAAATAGCACTGCTGCAAACCCTCCACCCTGTCCTCAAATCACGTAGAGGCTAGAAAGCCCACGCTAGGTGATGAGCACAAGCAAGGGCAGGAAGCTTAGAGGGCCATCAGAGAGAGGCCCCGTGAGTCAGTCAGTTCACAGGCTGTAAGAGGCATAAAACCTGGAAAACGGTAGAGCACGAAGAAAACAAAGAAGAAATCAGAGGGAATGAATG
>SJYQ01045067.1:0-15483 GCA_006410935.1 Redunca redunca
ACGGATGCAATAGTTGTGGTGCACAAGCTTAGCTGCTCCAAGGCATGTGGGATCTTCTCAGATCAGGGACTGAACCTGTCCGCTGCATTGGCAGGAGGACTCTTTTACCACTGGACCTCCAGGGAAGTCCCTCAGTAGCTTTTGCAATCTAAGAAACAGGCTGCTTTAAATCATTCTCTAAAGACAAGCTCATTTCAAGTGACATCTCTGACTTCCATCTCTCTCCACAGCCACGCCTATTTGACATGCTCTCTGACTTCTAATTCATCCACTTAACCAGACACTAGACAGGTCACTGTCACACCTTACCACTATTCTAGCTTAAGGAGGAAAAAAAAAAGTTTTTGTTAAGAACTTGGACTTTATTTTAGCTACAGGTCTTAGCCCTACTCTCTTCAGCAAAACTTGAAACACTAAAATCTGGGTTTTGGGCAAAGTCAAACATTTCCTCACCAAGGACACTTGGTTAACAGCCCCCCGTGAGGTCATGTGTCACTTTGCTGAATCCCCTCTTCCCTGCAGGCAGTTTCCTGATGTTTTTCTCAGCACACCCCGAGAGCTTGCAGTCTTGCCCTGTGCAGAGCCCGACATGATATGGTTCAGAAGCAGACAGAGAGCTGGAGCTGCCTGCTCCACCTGCTCAGCCTCCCGAATGAGATGAGCAGGCAGATTAAATCAAGCCATGCTGGAAGATCACCTTGGGATAAAAAAAAAAAAGATTGTTTATGAACTCATTCTATTTTCACTGCCTAAAGAAAACTTAGAGATTTCTTTAGTCAGACTCTCCTAGCGCCTGTGGCAAATTACAGACAAGATAATTAATCTGTTCCTTGCTGTCAGTGGCCTTCCCCCTCAGTTCAGTTCAGTCGCTCAGTCGTGTCTGACTCTTTGTGACCCTGTGGACTGCAGCACGCTGGGCCTCCCTGTCCATCACCAACTCCCGGAGCTTGCTCAAACTCATGTCTATCAAGTCGGTGATGCCATCCAACCATCTCATCCTCTGTCACCCCGTTCTCCTCCTGCCTTCAGTCTTTCCCAGCATCAGGGTCTTTTCCAATGAGTCAGTTCTTTGCATCAGGTGGCCTTCCCTCTAGAGGGGACTCAGAGACATGGCACCTCCAAACATGGGAGAAGTTCTCAGGGTCATGTGAGCAGCCTCTTGGAGCATCACCAACTCTGGACAACCCCACCTGAGGGTCCCAGGGGCTGTATCCAATCCCACCTCCTCGCCATTCCCGACCTCCCCGCCATCCCCGGGTCTCACAGCCACCCATTTCACAGGTACCATCAGTGAACCCGCTGCCAAATCGCTATAGCTAATGTCACTCACACATCCCAGGCCTGTGTGGTCACGCCCATCGTTTCATCTTTACAACACTTTCCTGATTGCTGCATCCCTGGGAGGCCCCTGAAGATAATTCACTAGACCATCTGAGGTCCACCAGCAGGAGCAAGACAGGAGAGGCCCAGAGCTGCTGGAGCCTGCGTCTCACTGTCCAGCTTTCAGGACAGTGCACCCCTGATGCTCGTGTTCACTCCATGCTTGAGGATGCCAACAGGGAAGGAAGGCAAAGCATTCCAGGTGAAGAGCTCATGCACAAAGCTACTGGGCTCACGGATGAGTCTTTACAGCTCTGCTTCTTCATGAAATGTGGTCCTGTGTCAGTTTGGTAGATAAAAGACCAGAGTCGTGAGACAGCGTGCTGTGTCCTGATGGCAGAGATCACTCTGTGCTGTGGAATGAACCCTGACACGGAGAGGCTCGACAATCTGGGGTGAACCCCAAAGTGGAGAGGCTTGACGGTCCAGGCTTCTCTCTTGCCCCTTCAGCTGGATGGTACCGTGACTTGAGAAACAAGTCTGATGAATGCTCCACATCCTGCGGCTCCACCTCCTGGACCACAAGTCCCCAAAAGCAGGGTGGCCTGGCCAAGAAAATGCATGACCAGACCAAAGCCACCCTTCTGGACTGCAGGCTATAGTTGACTTCATTCCCAGCACATTGGCCAGAGAGGGCCACCTCTCCCCACCGAGAGGCAAGTGTTCTGAGAAGTACCAGCAAGCACCTGGACAGCCAGAGGCAGTCCAGAATAGACATTCAAGGACATCACAGTTCAATGGAGGAGATGCAAGACAACAAGTGTTAAAGCAAAGAAAGGAGCCTCCCTCCAGGGAACTCGTGGATGGACTGATTTATGATTCTTAGGAACCAAGGAAAGCTTATGTCATGGGGTTGAGTACTGGTGCATGACCAGGGCTCTTAAGTCAAAGGAAACCACCTGAGGAACATTTCTTTATGTCTTTGCTGTTGGCTGTTCAGAGGTGGGGAGGAGGGGAAGGAGACAAGAAACACGGGAAGGGGGCTGTAAGGTAGTCCTCTGAGCTGGCAGTCCTGGGAGCCCTGCTTTCTTGTAGGAGGAGAGCACATTTCCAATTCCAGCCTCTCCCTGGGACATCCATTTACCTCCCTTTCTCCCTTGCTCTGTGAATTCTTTACTGATGCAGATGAGACAGTTCATAAAAATGCATCATGGACCCATTTAAACTATATGATTAACTGCTAATATGTGATATTAACTTGGAGGATTTTATGGAGATTAGCACGTATAATTATATCTAATGGTATATGATAATTACCTGTTTGGTTGCATTTTAAAGTATGATGACTTGAGAACATTCATCAATCCATATATGGCTCCAAGACTGATAAAAATTGCAACTCATCTTAATTGTTTTTAAAGTAATCAAACTGACATCTTTGTAGCCTAAAGGAGACTGATTTCATGAAGACCATGTTAATAATATGGGCTTCCCTGGTGGCTCAGACAGTAAAGAATCTGCTCATAATGCAGGGACCTGGGTTCAATCCCTAGGTTAGGAAGATCCCCTGGAGAGGGGCATGGCTATCCACTCCAGTATTCTTGCCTGGAGAATTCCATGGACAGAGGAGCCTGGCGGGCTACAGTACATGGGTCTCAAAGAGTCAGACGTGACTGAGAGACTACCACAGTCATGTTAATAAAACAGTGATTGATATACAGATGACATCACCCTTAGGCAGAAAGTGAAGAGGAGCTAAAAAGCCTCTTGATGAAAGTGAAAGAGGAGAGTGAAAAAGTTGGCTTAAAGCTCAACATTCAGAAAACGAAGATCATGGCATCCAGTCCCATCACTTCATGGGAAATAGATGGGGAAACAGTGTCAGACTTTATTTTGGGGGGCTCCAAAATCACTGCAGATGGTGATTGCAGCCATGAAATTAAAAGACGCTTACTCCTTGGAAGAAAAGTTATGACCAACCTAGATAGCATATTCAAAAGCAGAGACATTACTTTGCCGACTAAGGTCCATCTAGTCAAGGCTATGGTTTTTCCTGTGGTCATGTATGGATGTGAGAGTTGGACTGTGAAGAAAGCTGAGCGCTGAAGAATTGATACTTTTGAACTGTGGTGTTGGAGAAGGCTCTTGAGGGTCCCTTGGACTTCAAGGAGATCCATCCAACCAGTCCATTCTGAAGATCAACCCTGGGATTTCTTTGGAAGGAATGATGCTAAAGCTGAAGCTCCAGTACTTTGGACACCTCGTGCGAAGAGTTGACTCATTGGAAAAAACTCTGATGCTGGGAGGGATTGGGGGCAGGAGGAGAAGGGGACGACAGAGGATGAGATGGCTGATGGCATCACGGACTCGATGGACGTGAGTCTGAGTGAACTCCGGGAGATGGTGATGGACAGGGAGGCCTGGCATGCTACGATTCATGGGGTTGCAAGGAGTCGGACACAACTAAGCGACTGAACTGAACTGAACGGAACTGGAAGACTAATTGAAAACCCTTTTTTTTTTTTTAAAATGGGACATTCTGATCAATATTTTTCAAGTGGTCAGTGAAGTGTGAAAGGAATGTTTCTACATTTCAGATTCAACATGCAAAAATTCAGCCAGTCCCAATTTGTGTAGGCTATTGGTGTACAGAGGTCTCCCTGAGGAAGATCTTGGAATGGGTCAGGTAGATGTTTGCCAAGAACTTGTTTTCTTACCGGGGCAAAGAGTGGAGGCTTCCCATGTCAGGACAGAAATGCTCACAGCTTCCCTGGTGCCCCTGCCTCCCTCTGCTTTTCCTTGGACTCTTCCTGGCCCTCCAGATGTCCTTCTGTCTCCTCCTGCTCAGAGGAACGGATCCAGTTAGACATGTGATTCTCTGTCATGGGACAAAAGCTCTATTTGCCGCTCTACCCAGGCATAGTGCTAGCTGATCTTTAGGTTCACCTTGGGTCTATTTTCTTTTCTTAAATATTTATTTGTTTGGCTGTGCTGGGTCTTAGTTGCAGCATGTGGAATCTAGTTCCCTGATCAGGGATCAAACCCAGTCCCCTTGTATTGGGATAGGAGTCTTAGCCATTAGGTCATCAGGGAAGTCCCCCTTGGGCTTATTTTTACATCCCCTTACAAGAGTAAGGGGATGTAAAAGGCTTTACTCTTGTAAAGCCTCCACTCTCTGCCCACTCATTTGGGAGATATGGCCACTTGGATGTGGAGCTGGCAAGTAGCGAGCAGGCCAGTTAGGGCGTGCAGGACAGACACACAGCTGGTGTGCCAAGCACCTATAACAGGAAACACACTTCCTATATCCTTCATCGGGTTTCTTGAATTCTGGTGACTTCATGTATAATTCATATCAGCTGACGGGAAAGCTCAAACAGGAAATGCTCAATGTTTTTAGAGTGTTCCCTCATCTTATTCTGAAGCTGTCAATAAAATTGTGATTTCAGTGTCTTTACAAAAATGCCACATTTTTTTTTGTATCATAAATCAGGCCTCAAGGAAATACATCATTTCCCATTCGCATGGACACTGCTTTACTAAAATGAAGTGAAATATAATAGTATGAAGGCAACTCTGTTGAAAAAAACTCAACTTTCTAACTATTAACATGATTATTTTTCCTGCTGCAATTTAAAGATACTAATAAATTATTAAATTTAACTTCAGTAGACTAAACTGCTTAATTAAGAGGGTATGTGTATGTAGATTTTATGTACATAATCGAAGTTTCAAGTTGAAGACTAATTTTCTAGTTAAGTGAAAGTGTTAGTCACTTAGTCGTGTCTGACTCTTTGCAGTCCCATGGACTGTAGCCCACCAGGCTCCTCTGTCCATGGGATTCTCCAGGCAAGAATACTGGAGTGGGTAGCCATTCCCTTCTTCAAGAGCTCGTCCTAACCTAGGGATTGAACCTGGGTCTCTTGTGTTGGAGGGCAGATTCTTTACCATCTGAGCCACCAGGGAAGCCCAGTTTTTCAATTGGCCCCATCTGAAAATGAAGACACTTTATTTTTTATAGTCACTGAATATTCATGAACCGAGAATCTGGGTGGTAATCTCTAAAAGCAAGATACAAATCAAAGACAAATGGGGTGTGACTGCTCTGTTGTGAGCCCTCAGGAAAACATGTAGGCTCCTCAGGAAATGAAAAGGAAAAGGAGATGTAATCTCAAGTCAAAGGCAGGACCATTTAATACTAGAGATGTGTTCAATGGATACAGGAGATACCTGTTATATATCAAACTAAGGATGCTGCCAAGAATCTACAGATAAACCAGGCTGTGATGCCTGTCCTCAGGCAGGTTGCAGTCTGGTGAGGAACCTGGTAAGAATTTCGTGCTCTGAAGCCGTGGTGTCACCATGAGAGGATCGCAGAGCTGTGGGTCCAACATGGCTCCCAGCTGGGAGGGAGGGCCCCATGGAGTGAGGACAGCTCTTGATCAGGCCAAGAATTAGGGCGCCTTTTACAGTTTTGCTGGAGGAGGGGCAGGCTGCCTGACACACAGACAGTCAGGTTGAGCGGAATGGAGATCAGACTGGCAACATGACAAACAAAGTGCAGAAGTGGTCGTCCATACAAAGCACCAAAGAGAACAAAGACGCGAGTGCTCGTGTCCCAGGTAACAAGAAGACAAGGCGAGAGGTGAGGAGGCTGCCTTGTCATTGAGATCCTTAGATTTTTACTTTAAAAAAGTGAGAGATTTTTACCTTATTCATAGTTGGTAAATTAGGTAAGTGAAGACAGATGGGGTTGCTAACTAATCCTACTGTAAAATATGAATAATATTAGAAATACTGCTGAAAGTGAAAGCCGCTCAGTCATGTCTGACTCTTTGTGACCCCACGGACTATACAGTCCATGGAATTCTCCAGGCCAGAGTACTGGAGTAGGTAGCCTTTTCCTTCTCCAGGGGCTCTTCCCAACCCAAGGATCGAACTCAGGTCTCCTGCATTGCAGGTGGATTCTTTACCAACTGAGTTATCAGGGATATTAGGTATTTAAAACTTCTTTTAAAGTTAATTAAAAAATATAGCAAGTCAAGAAGATGCAAGAGGTCAGACAGCTGAGTGTGAGCAGCGTTTCAGGATGAGAAGCCCACAATCGGCACCACCCTGAGGTCACACCAAGTCCGGTGAGTCTGAGGTCAGGTCCCCACAGGGCTGGTGATCACATTTTACCCCACACCCTGAAGAGGAGAACCTACAAAGACAACCATTCGCCTAAAATTAGGGTGCTTGGAATAAGAGCCATGTGATGGTAAATTTCCCCAGAGCGCAGAAGGTATGAGGAACTTGGAGAGTGTTCTGAGAGGAAGAAAAGCAGTGACTCCTGAGAAACGAGAGCCCTCGAAGGCTCTCATGTTTTCGTAAGCGTACCTTGTGCAGGAGAATGCAAACCATCCAGACAGTGAGCTAGCAGGCTTCATGTCTGCAGGCTGGACACGTGGGAGTCTTCACCTGCTTTTTTTTTTTTTCCATCTTCTGACCTTCTGTTAATAGTGCAGCTTCTCATCTTCAAGATCTTGTTCCTGCCAGGGCTGAGTTCACTTATGATTTATCTCCACTATTTCATTTCAGTCCCACCCACTTCAAAGTCTGCTACTGATCTACAAGTCCTTTAAAAATGGATCATTTCTTTGCTTTCAATCAGCTCCTCAGAAGCTGTCCCAGCATATGATTCTAAGCCATGTTTCAGATGGTCTCCATAGAATGTCTCCTCTGCCATATTTTGTTAAAAGACGGAGCTCCTCCTTCTCAGATAATAACCGCATAATCCGCCTCTCTCGGGGGTTTGCTTCTTAGGAAAATTCCCAGCAGCAGTGGCTCAGCACCTGGGAAGCTCTAAAATCATCCCAGATTGATTGCCTTCACTTAATTCTTCCTGCCCACTCTGCATGGAAGATAGAAATACGAACCCATTGACTCGGGTGCAGTCTGAGCCAACCAGCGTACTCAAAACATATGCTATTGCCTTAATTTTTTAAAATTTATTTCATTGAAATATAGTTGATTTACAATATTATGCTTATTTCCTCTGTACAACAAAGTAATTCAGTTATGCATACATACATATATATGTATATATATCTTCATATTTTTCCATTGTAGTTTATCATAGGATATTGAATACAGCTCCCTGTGTTCTACTGTAGGACTTGTGTGTCTGCATTTGCTAATTCCAAACTCCCAATCCATCCCTTCCCCTTGGCAACCACAAGTCTGTTTCCTATGTCTGTGAGTCTCTTTCTGTTTCACATGTTTGTGTCATATGTAGATTCCACATGCAAGTGATGTACTAAGTTGTTTTAGTCCTGTCTGACTCTTTGAGATCCCATGGACAGTAGCCCTCCAGGCTCCTCTGTCCGTGGGATTCTCCAGGACAGAACACTGGAGTGGGTTGTCCTTTCCTTTTCCAGGGGATCTTTCCAACCCAGGGATTGAATCCGTGTCCCTCAAGTCTCCTGTGTTGGCAAGCAGATTCATTACCATTGTGCCACTTGGAAAGCCCCCATGCAAAAGTGACATCACATGGTATTTGTCTTTCTCTTTCTGACTTACTTCATTTAGCATGACAGTCTCTAGGCCCATCCATTGTTTTTGCAAATGGCATTATTTCACTCTTTTTTATAAAAGATGTTTCAAAATTATAGAGTTGGAATCACAGGCAGTAGAGGTAAGCAATCCTAAAGAAGACTGAGAGAAAAACAGGAGTTCTAGAAGGAAAAGAAGACATTAATGGGCTTTGAAAAGTTTCCCAGATATGCCTCAGATAAGGAAAATAATGAGTTGTAAGAAATAAACAGAAATAAATATGAGGAGACATTAAAGCATCCTAAACCTACTGATCAAAGGGATTCTAGATGATACTAGAATAACATCTTTAGATAATATCTGAAAAATATCCACCATCATTCAAAACCATACCCCAGCCTCACACTCCATATGAAAGAATTCTTGGGGAAATACTGACACCAAATAGCAAATGCATTATAATAGCAAGCTCTGGGTGGGCAATAAACAGATGTTCTACAAATGGAAACAAAAATGAAAGTTAAAATTACAATCTAGGAAAATGTTAACTTTAGAATTAAAAGCACAAAGAAAGAGGGACTTTCTGTTTTTCATATGAACCAAACCATACAAACCTAAGCAAATAAAGCAAAAATTAAACTGTTAATATTATAATTTGAGTGAGATATTTTAAACTGCTTCTTTGAGATTTGGACAGATTTAAAAGACAAAAATAATTCCATGAAATAACAATGGTAAAATAAGTATGTATGGTTTAATTGGTATATATGAAATCTCATATTCCTTGAAAAGAATACCCATGTTTTTTTTTAATGCCCATGTTCATGGAACATTTATAAAATAAATTACTTTCTTAGCTCAAAAGAATGCCTAAGTACATTAAAAAAAAAACTTTATTGAGTTCATTCTGTGAACATGAAATAGTAAGATCAGAAATAATTAATAATATAAAGGGACCAATAATCAGAATCCCTGTGGGATTAAGGAGAACATTCCTAAACAGATAACTCTTGGACAAAGAAAAAGTCAAAAAGAAAATTACAAGGATGTAAAAAGTTATGAAGAGGAACTATCTTCACAGCTATACCTGTGGGACAGAATGAAAGTAGTTTTCAGAATAAGAAAAAAATTGACATGAAATATCATCACTATTTACAAAGAAAGTTAAAGAATAGAGTTGTGCTCATCCTATGAATATATAAAATAATTTCAATCCAAAACAAAGAGGAAATAAAAATTTATTACAAAAGCTAAAACTGGGGAAAATTTTAAAGGTAGCAGAAATTTTAAAATTCAAATCTGAGTCAGTTTATTTATATGAATGCTTCATGAGCTTTTTAAAGCAAAAAGAGAAGGCAAAAAATGCACCAAATTAGGAGAGAGAAACAAGAAATAACTATAACTATAGAGGTAGAAGTGATTAAAGCAGTCATAAAAATATATGTATATATGAAACTTTCTGACAAGACATTTGAAAATGTAGAGGAAATGGATGACTTCCCAGCAAAATATACATTGCCAAAATTCACTCAGAAAGAAAGGGGAAACTTAAATACATCAGTTACCATAAGAGAGTTTAGAAAAAGACACTTAAAGATCTACCATTGAAAAAGACACCAAGGACAGATGGAGTCCCAGCTGAGTTTTATGTAACATGAATTTATATAACCTTCAAGAGAGAGGCTTCTCAAAGTTAAATTATCCCAGGCCTCAGAACAGAGATGAAAGGCCTCCCAATTCACTTCTCAAAGGCACCATAACTCTTTCAAAATTCTGATAAAGATAGAACAATATAGGAAAATCATAAATGGGTCTGATTTATGAAGACAGAAAAAGAAAAAAAAACTTATTGAAGTGTTAGAAATGTATTCCTGCATTATTTTCCTAATTTGTGAACATTTTTTTTTTTAGATGAGCATCTAACCTGTCTCACGACAACAAACAAAACGAATAGACGATATATACCCTTGATGTTAGATGGTGGTAAGTGAAAATGGAGACAGGATGTAGACAGAGAGGTCTATTTAAATTTGTCAGAGAAGGAAACTCGCCAGTTGCTAGTCAAGACCAGACCAGGTGTATGTGGCCGAGGAGATGGGTGGGGAGCCTGACTCAGAGGGTGAAGCCAGGGTAAAGCCTCAGGGGCAACATGGAGACATGGGTCTGGATAAAAACAACCCCTGGGGAGGGTATGAAGACGATGTGGTCAGAGAGGTAACTGGGCATCAGAGGCAATGATGAGTATGTCTTTTAAGAAGCCCAGCCAGGGACTTCCCTGGCTGGAAATGTCAGTTTTGTAGTCTTGAGCTACCCCTGGTAACCTAAAGCTGTGATGTTGGAGATTTCCAAGATGGTTAAATAGGTAAGGGGGAATCTAAGATAAGAGTTGCCTTAGTGGAGCCCTGGAGGTCAGAGACCTGCTCAGAGGGAGATGTGAAATGGAGAAAGGCAGTTTAGACAACTCAGGGGAGCTTTACTCTAAGGAATGGAGAAAGTGAGGCAATACGAGACAGGAAAATAGAGGTTTTTATCTGTTTATGATCAGATAACAGCATGTTTACATATAGATAGGGAAGATTAATTAATGAGAAGAAAGAGGAAGCATTCCTAGAGCAAGTCCCTGGACCAACTGGGGCGAGGGGTCTAAGACATGTGCCGGAGGGGAGGCGGCTTGGCTGATGTTGACGGGAGGACATGGAGATGCTTGCAGGTGGTCCGCGTGAGAGGTGGACACCCTCCTCAGATGGCATCCTGCTCCTGAGAGAGACCCAAAGGGATATGATCCACCAGGGTGGGAATGGAGGAAGAGGGTGGGAGTTTGAGGTAGGGAAGAGAGGGGGAGGGAGGGAGTGAGAGGACTCTGGGAATCCCGGATGGTGGTGGTTTGTGTGCGTGTGTTCAGCTGTGTCCCACTCTGCAGCTCCATGGGCTATAGCCCACCAGGCTCCTCTGTCCATCTGATTTCCCAGGCAAGAACACTGGAGTGGGTTGCCATTTCCTTCTCCAGGGGAGCTTCCCCACCCAGGGACTGAACCCACATCTCCTGCATTGGCAGACAGATTCTTTACCACTGAGCCACCTGGAAAGGTAAGGGAGAATTCATCTCAGGTGCCTTTATTATTCTTCAGCCACATTCAGCCAGGCAAGTGTGGGCATGGAGCCGGCACAAAGATGAATCACTGGTAGGTCATGTGGGTTCCATCATGCAGACGTAAAAGAGAAAATTTATATAGTGTTGAAACTTGTTAAATAACATTTCTCTTTAACCATTCCTCTTTGACTTGGTTTAAAAAAAGAAGAGTATATGTGAACTGTTTAAGTACAATAATAACTATTTACACAAGACAGTTGGAATTATTATTTTAAAGGGTAAAATGCAGAATCTATTTTAATTAAAGTTAGACATTAGAGATGTATCCTTACTATTACAATTATAATTAAATATTGTCTTCAAGGATCTAATCACTGTAATTAAAGTGTTTAATAAGTCATGTGGCATTTTCAAAGATAAAAATACCTCCTTTTTTATGAGATGATTCTGTAACTAGAAAATCCAAAAAGCTCTTTCTAAACAATTGGATTTAGTAGAAGAATTCAGTAAGGTGAATGAATATAAGGTAAAATATAAAAGCCATTAGGGTTTTTTTAGTTTAATAATGAGAACTTAGAGGAAATCAGAAAACTAACTGTTCACAAGCAGCGTGATCTACTACCAGACAGTGTGAGAGCCCAGAGAGGACCATCCCTGCTCAGAAACGCCGGGAAACCTGGATGCTGAGGGTGCAGCTGGACCACAGAAAGCTCCATCCACTGGTCCACGCTCAGCTCAGGGGAATTCTGGAGGAATTCAGAACTGGTCAGCAGGGGCCAGAACAACACCTAGACCAACACAGCCCAGCTCCTGGGGCTGAGGGTAACTCAGCCTCCCATCTCAACAGCTCAGCAGAAGGGCCACGCCAGGTCTCAGTCCGACTCTCCACACCTAACAGCAAGCATTCATTTAAAAGTGTTGGGGAAAAGGCAAGGAAAAAAGACACACGCCATCTTCATGAGACAACAGGGCCAGCGGAAGCAGACTCCAGTGGCTCCACTGTTGCCACTCCCAGACAGTATTGTTAAATAACGGTGACTCGTGAGTGACAGGCTCTGGTGGAAAAGACAGGCCATGGACGTGAAGGGATGGTGGACTTCAGCAGAGATGGAAACTGTAGGAAAGGGTCAAATACCATGCTGACCCAAAAAATGCGAGTTGCAGGATACCACATGTGACGAACGCCCTTAACAGACTTGTCAGTGGACTCTGCCACCAAGGAAAAGATCCCTGGACCTGAAGCAACATGGCAATGGACATTAGCCGAACCGAATACACAGATGCAGAGAAAAACAGTGAAAATCCAGTTGGCATCATTTAGTAAGTGTTCTTCAACAATCCACCTGCAAGGTTGTCCATGTCCATCAGTGTCTCACTGGACACTCCTTGCCTTTCCACCTATGCCCAAGCGTAGCTGCAGAAAACAAGAACTGATGCCCTTTAGCAGGAACCCTTGAAGGATCGCTTTCACCTAAAACAGCTAGAAGTCACTCAATAGGGTCTGCCTGCTTGTATCTGCCAAGGCAGGCAACAATGCATACAATTTCCTGCCCCCCCACCAAAACAAGGACATTTACACGAGTCTATTAAGTTTTATTCTCATCACTCACATTCTCACCACACGCAGATCGCACTTTCCTCACCAGCATGCAGACCCGGTCCAGCTCCAGCCTTAGGCGAGGTAAGCCTCCGTTTTGTTGACTGTAAGAAGGAAATGACAATAAATATAAGACAGTGTAAGTAAAGAACGTAAACAATGCTCAGGACCGCATAGGCTCCTGATAAATGGACGCTCTTGCTCTAGTTTGGACTGAAGTTATTTTTACTATGTGTTCTCAAATGATAAAGGTGCCCCAGCATCATAGATTGTTCCCAAGTTACAGAGCCTCTTTCCTTGGAAATCAAGATGAACACCCACCTGCCTGACCTGGTGCAGGTGAGTCCTCCCACCAGCAAGAAGTCACAATAGGTCCTGTGAGGTTGGCTGTCAGCCCTCCAGTCCCTGAATTTTCCTACTGAATACGTGCGACCTTCTAAAAGCCTCCTCTGTACTCACTCCCATAAGAGGGCTTGTAAGAGGAAGTGGAAATTTCCAAATATATTTTTCATAAGTAAATCATGCTAGCATTTACAGATAAATTGGGAGAAAGTATATACCAGTCCACTTAATTATAGTGATGATACTATCCCATTAAGCTTCTGTGAAGACAGAATACATAAAAATTTTAATAACATCACCTAATATGAAAGTTCCGATCTGATTCCCTCTTGTTCTTTGTCCTTGTTGTACATTAAATATACAATATTGTGTTTAAAAATGATCCAGGGCAAATGGCAGCATGTTAATGATCAGACATATCAGAATGAGCCATGTAAATATGAAAGTAATAATTAATTTCAACCACAGAAGAGCAGATTAATCACTTGTGCAAACTTAAAATCACACGTAATTTGTCAATGTTTATGTCAGGAAAGCTCTAGAGTAGCTTTGGATCCACACACCTGCATTAAAATTACTTAATGATATTTCAGATGATATTAATCAAATATGATGAATAGAAAAGAGAATAGAGTTGGGGCCTGTACAGCAGTTTTCACAGCTGAGATGGCTCCAAGCACTTGGCAAATGAATGACCAAGGTGAACAGTGGCTGATAAACATTGTAAGGTCACAGGCCCGCTGTAGCCCACAGTCACCCTTGCATCCCAGAGCTCATCCTCCTATTCCAATGCAGCCTCTTAATGTCAGCATTTTTAACAGGCATGGAAGAAGCAGAAGAAGTCTTATAAACACATCATTATGAAAAGGAGCTATGACGGGGCAAAAAAACTCAGACTGGTCCATCTAACCAGCACGGAACCTCCACTCCATCTCTCCAGAGTGATGGGGAGTGTGTGACCTCCCCAAGCTCTTACTCTTTCTTTTTCATCATATCCAAATCAGTTGGTTTCTCATCGCATTGCCATTTCTTTATTGAGAACGGGGTCCCCAGCCTCCAGGATCTAATGCCTGATGATCTGAGGTGGACCTGATGCAATAAAAATAGAAATAAAGTGCACAATAAATGTAAGACACTTGAATCATCCTGAAACCATGCATCTGCTCCCATCTGTGGAAAAATTGTCTTCCATGAAGAGGTTGGGGACTACTGATTTAGAAAACAGTTTTCGAATTTTAATTGCCATTGAGCACAAGCAAATAATTTTAGTGAAATTTGCTATAGTATAGCTCCCATACTGAAAAGTGGACAAGTTAGTCATAAAAATGTGCACAACTGACATACACGAAATGAAAAATTCTCCTGAAGCAAATGCATCCGTGTCACCCCCTGCAGATCAGGAAATAAAACACCACCGTCAGCCCCAGGTCCCTGCCCTCCCCCAAAGGCTTCTGCTATCTGGACTTTAACACTTGAGATGAGTCTCTGCATTTCAAAATTGTTAGGAAGCTTTCCCAGTGGTTTGAATAAATCACAATCCTTTTATCCCTCCTAAATGTGTCGGTTGGCCCTTGGAGTTGGCACGAAGAGTTCCAATGTAAAGATTCTTGGATGTATCTCTGGGTGAGCATGTGTCCTCATTTTGGTGGGATACATTCCTAGGAGCAGAATTGCTGGTGACACCCTCTGTTTATGTCCTGTTTCAGAATGCAACCACAGAGCAGTTTCACCCATGGGTATTTCTTTCCACCAGCAGTGGCTGAGAGTCCAAGCGGGTCTGCCTGCTGGCCAACCTGCATTTCAGCCACTTCAGTTGGCTGGTGCCTAGTGGGATCTCGTTGGCTCTAAGTTGCATTTCTTTGTGATTAATGAGGTGGACACTTTTTCATATATTTATTGACTGTAGAACCTCTTTTGTGAAGTGGCTGTTCAGTTCTCTGGAGTGTATTTCTGTGGGATTGTCTGTCTTTTTTATTGATTTGTAGAACTTCTTTATATATTCTGGACATAAATCCTTGGTGCCATTTGAATTGCAAATATCTTCTCCTAGTCTGTGGCTTGCTCTTTCATTCTGCTAATGGCATCTTTTGATGAAAGTTCTTAATCACATGAGGGCCAGTTTACAAATTTTCCCTTTATATTCAGATCTTTTTAAGACACCTTACTCCCAAGGGCATGAAGATATCCTCACATTTGCTTTTAGGGTTTTTTTGTTTTGTTTTGTTTTCCTTTCACATTCGTATCTGTAACCCATGTGGAATTCATTTTTGTGAATGATATGAAATAGGGTCAAAATAATTTTTATTTCAGGGAAACAATGGTGAATAAACCACAGTGACTGACTTTAGAGACCTTGTTGTCCAATGAGGGAAGTGGACGATTGGGCAATTACTTACAATATAGTAGGTATTTCTAAATAATACTGTAATGAGGAAAGGAAATGTTTGTCTTCAAACTGAATTTTGAGATTGCGCACGTGGGCCTGAGGAAAACAACTTCTTTGGTCTGGCTGGTAACAAGCAGCAGGTTTCCTGGCTTAAGCGCTGTGGACATTTTAGAGAAAGGAGAGCAATGTCATTCAGCACAGCCATTGGTGCAG
>SJYQ01045102.1:0-15500 GCA_006410935.1 Redunca redunca
CAATGAATATGTACAAAATTTAATCAAGTATAAAGTCCCTGAAAAAATTTCAATAAATGCCTATGTATTATCTTTAAATGATAGTATTTAATCTTGCCAGTTTTTTAACTTTATGTGAATGAATCATATATGTTCTTTGGTGTTTTGTTCCTTAATGTCTATTATGTGTAGCTGTGATATATAGAATTTCACTGCGTAAAAATGCATCCTATAACTTATTTTAATCATTATGTTTTCAGTGTATTATAAATAATGCCACCTTGAACATTCTTGGAAATGTGCAGAGCTGTATGTGTATACTTTTCATATATATATAATCCCGTCATCAAGATAAGAATTCTCCTTGTCCCATAATCCCACTTGAGACTATACACTTGATATTGTCCAGCTTTTCAATTTTAGCTCATCTGGTGAATGCATAGTGATATCTTACTGGGGTCTTAATTTGCATTTCCTTGAGTACTAATTACCTTTCATATGTTAATTGTTCATTTGGATTTCTTTTCTGAGTTGTCTGTTCAGTCTGTTGAGATGTTTTTTTCTTATTGATTTTTGTGAGTTCTTAATACTTTGGGCAACAGTTCTCTGTCACTTATTTGTGTTGTACATAAATTTTTCATTCTTTTTCACAAGGAGCTTTATGTAGCAATATTATCAAAAGCATTCTTTAAGTAATGTAGCATTAACAAGGACACAAAGGCATCTTAATGCATCACAGAAATCCACTAGGAAATTAACTCCAAATTAACAACATTGATACACAGAAACAATATGTGTATAGACATTTATGCGTATTGCATTTGGCTTTTTGGTATATTTTAACATATAAAAATTAATACCAGGGCAGTTCAGTGTATTACCTTTTTTTTCCTTTTTGTTTAGTGCATGGTATTTCTTGGTTAAAAAATTCTTCCCTACTTTGAGATTACATTGATATTCTCAGATATTATCTTCTGAAAATGTTATACTTGGGCCTTTCACAGTTCTACCAGGAATTCATTTTTGTATATGGTATAATAGAAGAGTCTTAGAATTTGATAAAGCAAGTCTTCTTACCTTGTCCTTCTTTTATGAGCGCTTTGCTGTTCTCTGCCCTTTGCACTTTAAAATTTAAGTTGTCTTATTCTACAGAAATACTTTGGGGATTTTGATTGGGATAATGTTGGATCTGTAGATAAGTTTAAAACCTGATGTTTACAAAATTGAGTCTTCAAATCTATTATCAGGTTATGTCTTTTCCTTTTATTTAAGTCTTCTTTAAGTTCCCTTAAGTAAATATATATTATCTTCATAGAAGTCTTGCAAATTTTTGTTAGCTTTAGCCTTAGATACTGTTTAATTTTTAATACTATTGTAAATGCCATCTTTCTTAAATTTTAGTTGTGTAATTGTTAGTTGTTGGTATATATAAAGATAATTGTTTTTTATATTATTGCTGTTTTAAATTCAGAGACTGTTTTAAGCTCTTTTATTAAGATAGTTCATTCATAGATCTTTTGGATTTTTTACATACACAGTCATTTCTAGGAATAACAACAGCTTTGTTTCTCCCCCATCCCCCTTCCCTTATTTTCCTTGCTTTCTAACATTGCATATGACATCCAGGACAAACTGAATAAAAGAGGTGATCACAGGCATCTTTGTCTTTTTCCTGCTTTGAAAGAGAAAACTTTGAACTTTTAATTACTGAGTGTGATGTTTACTGAAGGTTTGGGGTAGATGCACTTTATTCAATTAGAAATTTCCCTACAGTTTATAGTTTGCTAAATGAATGGCAGATTTTATCAAATACTTCTCTGTACCTAATAAGATTATTTTTTAATCTTAGTGTGTGTTATTATATTAATTTAAGTATCAACTAACCTTTCATTCCTGGAATCAACCCATCTTGGTCATGATGAATATATTGTAGGGATCAGTTTACTCAGTTTGTATTTAGGACTTTTGCATCTACGCTCATCAATGAGATTAGCCTTTTATTTTCCTTTCTCATAATGTCCTTGGTGGAGATATGTACATACAGTTTGTATCATAAGATTTGTTGGGAAATAGTCTTTTTCTCTTCTTCAGGAAAATTGGTCTAAGATTGGAATTACTTCTTCTTTGAATATTTGGTAAAAGTTGCTCGTGTAGCCATTTAGAGTATAGAGTTTTCTTTGGGAAAAGAGTTTTGATTACTGCTTCAGTTTCCTTGCTGGTTATGGATATACTCAGCATTCTGTTGCTTTTTGTGTCAATTTTGCTATTTATATTTTTATAGGAATTTTTTAATCTGAATTTTAACATATGTTGGCTTAAAGTTGTTTTTACTGTCTTTATTTTCTTTTTTATGTCTGCAGCATCTATAGAGATGACTTCTTTGTCTTCCCTAATATTCATTATTTGTGCCTTCTGTTTCTGGTCTTTACCGTTTTCACCAGGGGTTTGTTGTTTTTATTAGACTTTTCACAAAAAAACTAGTATTGGTTTTGTTCATCTTCTTTATATTGATTTTCTCTTTCATCAATTTCTGGTCTTATTTTTACTATTTCCTTTCTTCTACTTTCTTTGCTATACTTCTGACTTTCTGCAGTGGATGCTGAGTTCATTTAATTTTCCAGTCTTTTTTCTTTTCTTATAGTGAAGTTGCTCAATCATGTCCAATCTTTTGCCACCCTATGGACTGTAGCCTACCAGGCTCCTCTGTCCATGGGATTTTCCAGGCAATAGTCCTGGAGTGGATTGCCATTTCCTTCTCCAGGGAATCTTCCCAACCCAGGGATCGAACCCAGGTCTCCCGCATTGTAGTTGTAGACAGACGCTTTACCGTCTGAGCCACCAAGCCTATAAATCTTCCTTTTAATACTGTTCACTAGTATCCCTGTAGATTTGAAATGTAGGATATTCATTTCTTTAGGATTTCATTTACTTTAAAGTATTTTCTAATTTTATTTTTATTTCTTTATGATTACAAGTTTTATTTAGAAATGTATTTTTAATTTTACAAAATATAGAGCTTTCACTATCATTTTAATATTGATTTTTAACTGTATTGTTTTGTGGTCAGAGGACACGTTCTGCCTACTTTGACATTTGTTAAAACTTATTTTATGGACAGAGTTTTATAGTCAATTTTGCAAAATTTCCATAGTACTCAAAAAAATCATATTCTGCAATTTGGGAGACAACATAGATCCCTACCTCCAACAAAAATGTTCTAAATGGCTGAAACAAATAAATATGAAAAAGAGAAACTAAAATAAAATCTTTGTTACTCCAAAATAAGCGAATACTTTAACAAGATATAAGGGAACAAACCATAATGGAAAATGGTAATAAATTAGGCTACATTTAAATTTTGAAATCACCTGAAAAATACACCATAAACAGATTGAAATGGAGGTGGTGCCTAGGATAAGATATTTCAAATCATACAATGGACATAGAATTAGTATCTCAAACATTTAAAACATTTAAAGAACTTTTACAAATCATTAAAGGAAAACACTGAAAAAATGGCCAAAGTATATAATGAAATTGTCAAAACCCACAAAAAGCCAATAAATCAATGAAAAAAGCATGAGTCACACAATACTAATATTAACAAAAATATAAAGGTGATAAATTACTTTGCCAATCCAATCACCAACAAGTAAAAATTTGACATATCAAATATATCTGGGGATATAGAGAAATAAACTCTCCTACTCTGCTAGTGACTGTTTTAATTAGGAAAATCCACAGGTAAGCAACTTGACATTGCCTAATAAACTACAAAGTATAGTTTCTATATCATTAATAAGACCAAAATATCTAAACTAAATAAATTCTCACATGTAAATTACTAAGACACTTGTAAATAAGATTTTTAATGCAGCATTATTTATAATAAAAAACTAATCTGAATATTCATCAATAGAGAAATGCATTAAAAATTTTTATGACAGACTATATGTACATCGATGAATGCATCTTGAGGCTGTTAATGTTGAATTTAAAAATTAACAAAAATTAGTATATTTTGTATAAAATCATTTATGCAAAATAAAAATAGCAAACCCATGAAACAATACTGTATATGTGGATACACAACAGACACACACATGTGCATTTGTGCTCAGTTGCTCAGCCACGTTCAACTCTTTGTGATCCCACGGACTGTAGCCTGCCAGTCCATGGATTGTCCCTGGACAGTCTCCTTTGTCCATGGGATTATTCCAGCAGGAATACTGAAGTGGGTAGCTATTTCCTACTTCAGGGAATCTTCCTGACCCAGGGATCATTACTGCATCTCCTGCATTGGCAGGTGGATTCTTTACCACTGAACCACCTGGATGCACACACACAAAAGACATCCACAGATAGAAAACGCACCAAATCTATGATAGCTGTTGTTTTGGGATTGGGGAGGAGAAGGAGATTAGGATTTGGGATTTAATCTGAAAGGGATTTCCACTTCATCTGAAATGTTTATTCTATTTAAAAATACTTGAACCAGGAAGAAGACCCTGTAGGATGTCTGTTCAACATTACACTGGAGATTCTAGTCAAGGCAGTTAGGTAAGAAAAAGAAATAAAAGGTATCCAAGTTGGAAAGAAAGAAATAAAACTATCTTTATTGATAGATAGCTTGATTTTATGTAGAGAAAATCTTCAGTCAGTTCAGTCACTCAGTCGTGTCTGACTCTTTGCGACCCCATGAATTGCAGCACGCCAGGCCTCCCTGTCCATCACCAACTCCTACAGTTCACTCAAACTCATGTCCATCGAGTCAGTGATGCCATCCAGCCATCTCATCTGTCATCCCCTTCTGCCCCCAATCCCTCCCAGCATCAGAGATTTTTCCAATGAGTCAACTCGTCGCATGAGGTGGCCAAAGTACTGGAGTTTCAGCTTTAGCATCATTCCTTCTAAAGAAATCTCAGGGCTGATCTCCTTCAGAATGGACTGGTTGGATCTCCTCGCAGTCCAAGGGACTCTCAAGAGTCTTCTCCAATACCACAGTTCAAAAGCATCAATTCTTTGGTGCTCAGCTTTCTTCACAGTCCAACTCTCACATCCATACATGACCACTGGAAAAACCATAGCCTTGATTAGACGGACCTTAGGTGGCAAAGTAATGTCTCTGCTTTTGAATATGCTATCCAGGTTGGTCATAACTTTTCTTCCAAGGAGTAAGCGTCTTTTAATTTCATGGCTTCAGTCACCATCTGCAGTGATTTGGGAGCCCCCCAAAATAAAGTCTGACACTGTTTCCACTGTTTCCCCATCTATTTGCCATGAAGTGATGGGACCAGATGTCATGATCTTTGTTTTCTGAATGTTGAGCTTTAAGCCAACTTTTTCAATCTTCAATCTTAGGAAATGACTACTACAACAAATAAGTTCAACAAGATTGCAGGATACACAAGATGCTGCTGCTGACGCTGCTGCTAAGTCGCTCCAGTTGTGTCCAACTCTGTGTGACCCCATAGACAGCAGCCCACCAGGCTCCATCGTCCCTGGGATTCTCCAGGCAAGAACACTGGAGTGGGTTGCCATTTCCTTCTCCAGTGCATGAAAGTGAAGTCACTCAGTTGTGTCCCACTCTTAGCGACCCCAAGGACTGCAGCCCACCAGGCTCCTCCATCCATGGGATCTTCCAGGCAAGAGTACTAGAGTGGGGTGCCATTGCCTTCTCCAGATACACAAGATAAATATACATAAATCAGTTGATTTCTATACACCAGCAAGATCTGAAAATTTAAGAACACATTCCATTAACAAAAGAATAAAATGTTTAAGAAATTCAGCAAAATAGATATGAGACTTCTACACTGGAAACTACAAAACATTATTAAAGAAGAGCTAAATAAGTGGAAAAACATTCCATGTTCATTGATCAGAAAATGCTATTGTTAAGATGTCTGTACTCCCCCAATTGTTCTATGGGTCCAGTGCATTCCCTATTGAAATTCCTGCTGGCTTTTTTCCCCCAGGAAAAAAAGTTTATCCTGAAAAAGGATATAAGTACTAAAGACCCAAAATAGCCAAAACAGTCTTGAAAAACAATAAAACATTTGGAGAACTCATACTTCCCCATTTCAAAACTTCACTGCAAAGTTTCAATTATCAAGCCGTTGGTATAGGGACAGCTAGATACAGTTTAATGACTAACTGTAAACTTGAATAGAATCAACAAAACTTTCAAGACATTTTCAACAGTGAAAGAATAATCTTTTCAATGCATGTTGCTGGAATAATGGATATCCTTAAACAAAAGTCTGAATCTGGATCCCTACCTCACACCATATTTGGAGAAGGAAATGGCAATCCTCTCCAGTACTCTTGCCTGGAAAATCCCATGGATGGAGGAACCTGGTAGGCTACAGTCCATGGGGTCACAAAGAGTCAGACATGACTAAGCAAGTTCACTCACTTTTTTCACCTCACACCATACACAAGAACTAAGTCAAAGTTAATCATAGACCTAAATGTAGGCTAAAACTATAAAACGTTTAAAACATAGAAATGTATCTCCATGATCTTGAGCTAGGCAATGATTTCTTAGGTAAAACACCAAAGNGACTTGGATTCATCAAAATTAAAAACTTGTGCACTTCAAAAGATGCAGTTAAGAAAGTGAAAAGATAACCACAGACTGGGAGAAAATATTTGCAAATCATGTATTTAAAAAAGACATAATTAGGACATATAAAGATCTCTTGCAAGTCAATTAATTATGCAAATATGAGCAAGGGATTTGAATAGAAATTTCTTCAAAAAAGATATGAGTGGCCAATAAGCATAGTGACAAATGTTCAGCATCATACATTGTTAAGGAAATGCAAATCAAAATGAGATACAATGTCATACTAAAGTGCTGTAAAAAAAAGGCAATTACAAGTTGGTGAGGATTTTGAAGAATTGGAACCATCATATATGGTTGATGGAAACTGAAAATGTTGCAGGCACTTTGGAAAAATAGTATAGCAGTTTCTCAAAATGTTAAACATAGGGTTAGTATCATTGTTCAGTTGCTCAGTCATATCTCACTCTTTGTGACCCCATGGACTGCAGCACGCCAGGGTTCCCTGTCCATCATCTCCCAGAGCTTGCTCAAACTCATGTTCATTGAGTTGGTGATGCCATCCAACCATCTCATCTTCTGTTGTCCCCTTCTCCTCTTGCCTTCAATCTTTCCCAGCCTCAGAGTCTTTTCCAATCAGTTGGCTCTTTGCGTCAAGTGGCCAAAGTATTGGAGCTTCAGCATCAGTCCTTCCAATGAATATTCAGGATTGATGTCCTTTAGGATTGACTGGTTTGATCTCCTTGCTGTCCAAGGGACTCTCAAGAGTCTTCTCCAATACCACAGTTCCAAAGCATCAATTCTTCAGTGCTCAGCTTTATGGTGCAACTCTCACATCCATATATGACTACTGGAAAAACCATAGCTTTGACTATACAGACCTTTGTCAGCAAAGTAATGTCTCTGCGTTTTAATATGCTGTCTGTGTTTTGGCATAGCTTTCCTTCCAGGGGGCAAATGTCTTAATTTCATGGCTATATTCACCATCAGCTGTGATTTTGGACCCCAAGAAAATTAAGTCTGTCACTGTTTCTATTGTTTCCCCATCTGTTTGCCATGAAGTGTTGGGACCAGATGCCATGGTCTTCATTTTTCCAGTGTTGAGTTTTAAGCCACCATTTTTACTCTCCTCTTTTACTTTCATCAAGAGGCTCTTTAGTTCCTCTTCACTTTCTGCCATGAGGGTGGTATTGTCTGCATATCTAAGATTATTGATATTTCTCCTGGCAATCTTGATTCCAGCTTGTGCTTCATCCAGCCCAGAATTTTGTGTGATGGACTCTGCATATAAGTTCAATAAGCTGGGTGACAATATACAGCATTGACATACTCTTTTCCCAATTTGTAACCAGTCCGTTGTTCCATGTCCGGTTCTAACTGCTTCTTCTTGACCTGCATACAGGTTTCTCAGGAGACAAGTACAGTGATCTGGTGGTAATCCCATCTCTTGAAGAATTTTCCACAGTTTATTGTGATTCACACCATCAAAGGCTTTAGTGTAATCAATGAAGCAAAGTAGATGTTTTTCTGGAATTCTCTTACTTTTTCTATGATTCAGTGGATGTTGGCAATTTGATGTCTGGATCCTCTGCCTTTTCTAAACCCAGCTTGAACATCCAAATCCAGCTTCAATTGGAAGTTCTCAGTTCACGTACTGTGGAAGCCTAGCTTGGAGAATTTTGAGAATTACTTTGCTAGCATGTGAAATGAGTGCAATTTTATGGTAGTTTGAACATTCTTTGGGGTTGGAATGAGAAGTGACCTTTTCCAGTCCTGTGGCCACTGCTGAGTTTTCCAAATTTGTTGACATATTGAGTGCAGCACTTTCACAGCATCATGAAAGAGCTCATCTGGAATTCCATCACCTCCACTAGCTTTGTTTCTGTATGACCCAGCAATTCCACTTCTAGGTATCTATACAAAGAAAATATAAAAACATGTCTACTCAATATGAATGTTCACAATTATTATTCATAAGAGCCAAAAGAGTACAACCCAAATGTTATCACCTGATGGATGGATAAATAAAATATGGTATATTCATAACAATGGAATATTATTCAACCATAAAAAGAAGAAACATGCCTACAACATGAATGAACCTCAAAAACATGCTGAGTGAAACAAGCCAGACACAAAATATCACATATTCCATTTATATGAAATGTCCAGAATAGGTTAATCTATGAAGACAGAAAGTTGATTAGTGGTTGCCTGGAGCTGAGAGTGGAAATAGGCTGTGACTGCAAATGGGCATGAGGTTTATATGTGGAATGGTGGAAATGTTCTAAAAGTACATTGTGATGATGGCTGCACAGCTCTGTAAATATACCAAAAAAATCATTCAATTGTACACTTAAAATGGGTGAAATATTGGTTATGTAAATTACATCTCAATAAAGCTGTTTAAAAAAAACCACTTGTAGCAAATATGACAAAATATTAAGATGTCGATTCTGGCTGGTTGGAATGCAGGGTTTTGCTATATATTCTATTTTATCTATTTTTACTGTTGCTCAGAAACAAAAAATTAAGACACCATAAATTCCTAGGCCCCAGTTTCAAATGAGATAGATACATTAATTTACAGTCTTTTGATTATACTCTCACCTTCAGACACTGTCAGTTGCCCCTATTCCCAGAGGAAATTACTTAGAACATTCTCAGCAAATCTTACCAGTCATACACAGCAAACCCAACTCTCTAGTGCCTAACTGTTACTTAAATACAAGCCAAGGGTAATTAGATGTATGAGGAAAGCATTTAACATGAAAAAATAGAAACCAAAGCATCCTGTAAGGGTGAATTCAGAGGGAAGCTGACATAATGTAGAGCATAAATGAAACTTAAAAAACAAATAACCCTATTAATATTTCAAAAGAGACAGAAAAATCTGCAGCCATGAAAAATATTGGAAATATAAAAGGAATTCAGTGAACCAAAAGAATTTCTGAAAATTAAAAATAATTGCTAGAAGGCTTGGAAAATAAAAGAACAAAGATGGAAAATAAGAGAAAAATAAGAAAATTAGAGGATCAGCCCAGCAGGTCTCATATCCAACAAATTATATTTCCAGAGAGAAAAAACTGCAAATATAGCAGAAAGAAATAAAGATGGAATAAGAAAATTCTCAGCAATGAGGAATTTACATCAGAAGATCTAACACAATAACTGGCCAAAAAAGACAACCATATTTTGATGAAATCTCAGAAAACAAGGAGCAAAGAAATAATCATCAAAGTGTTCAAGGAAGATAGGTTACACAAAAAGCATCAGAAAGCAGATTGGTTTTGGATTTCTAGAAGCTGTAATTCAATGGAACATTGTCTCCAGAATCTTGAAAGAAAAAGGTAGAGCACAGACATTTTCAGACATGCAGATTCTGGTAGACAGTTGTTATATTTGTGTCCAGTAATGTTAGACTTCTGTTTTTGCATCTGAAGAAATTCATACATTATAACCCCTGCCTTGCCAAGTGGTAAGTCACTTACGCAGTATCTGTTACAGCAAAGACATAAGCACATGACCTTAGTTCTTCCAATCAGACATTTCCGTGGAAGCGCTCAATTTGAAGAAATGTGTGGAAGTCAGTTTTGCACAAGATGTGTCCCTGGAGGAGGATGGTGAGAGACTGAGCTTTCAGAGGCAGCAGTGACATAGGTTTTAGCTAGTGCTGTCCCTTGCTCAGGGTCTTTGACCAGAGAAGGTATAGAATATAGATGGTTGGATAATTTGGGTGTTGTTTCTGGGTGCACAGTCACCAAACCCTATTCTCTGGTCCTCCTGGAGATTCTGTGAGCTACTTCATAATGTCTAATGATGCTTCCAAGGATGCTCCTGATGGATACTCCACCAACCCAAGAAAATAAACCAGGAAAGAAGATTGAGATGTAGGGGGTCTGGGTGCTAGATTAGAGGATCTAACATAATAGAGAAAAAGAACACCAAGAATTTCAGTGAATAGAAACCCCAGGATACAGTCTGTGCAACAGCCTAAAGATTAACCAGTCCAGATTCAAGTAAGCATATGGAGGGCTCCAGGAAGAATATTTCTGAAAAGAGAAATTAGATTTGGTACCTGAAGTGTTTTATGTATTTAGAAGAGATTTACACTACTGGGAATTAATTTGGGGATGAATTAATATGTATAAAACTAGGCAAATGAAATAAAGCATTAATTAACTATAGGATAACATTTTGTACATGAAAGGCAGTGCAATCACGGTTGCATAATTCAGCTGTATCTAAGATTGTGTGGTAAAACTTCAGACTTGACTTAACCAAAATATTGGTTAATAGTTATAACCAATTATATATGAGAGGATGGGGTAGGGGAAGTCTGTGTGTGCTGGGATGGAGCAAAAGAGAACTAGATCCATGTCTTTTATAGTTTATGTCCACAATATCTAAAACTGCAAAGTCTAGAAATACTGGATGGTTGCCATTTCCTTCTCCAATACAAAATACCAGAAGCAGCTAAAATATGTAAGAGTAAGCCTTTGAGGAGTGGGAATGAGGGATAGGAAGTATATTTGTCAGGGTTCTTTATTGCCTAGAGAATTTACCCTTAGGCAAAAGAGATTGGTTCTGTTTTGGGTTTAGTTTGTTTTTCAGTGGTTTTATGGAGTCTCTGGGAGAATTGCAAGAATTAGGATTATATACTACTCAAGAAATATATTAAAAATTTATTGGCAATTAAAAGAGGCCTGTGTTAGAATTAAAATTCGAGCGGCTGTGTCATGGAGATATAAGTTCAAGAAGACTCCCACCTGACTGCCAGATACTGCTGTGATTGCCACAGCATCCATGTAAGAGCAAAGTAAAGAGAGAAGTCTCTGAGGTTGATGTCCCCATGCTCAATTTATTACATGTCACAATGAAATCATTATAAGACATTTAAGTTGCTGATTTAAAGGCCAAGTCATTGTCTTTGCCATGATTTAATTTCTGCTGTTCGACTGGATCAGTATTTTAGCCATGCTGTTCATGCCTGACACTTCCCATCATGTGTCATTCTCCTTTATGTCCACACTCCTGGATGTTCCTTACTAGGGAGCCCACATCAAACATTGGCATTTGAGATTAAAAGGGTGTAGGAAAAGATACCTTTTCATCTTCTCTTCCACACAATTTCTCAAGAAGAGAATGTTGAAGCTTGTGGAGCAGAAACATGCAGGTATCTCAGAGAAAGAAGCAAGCATATCTCATAGAAGGGATTTATTACTTAAGTGCCCATTGAAGGTGCAAGCTAGCTTCAAGTAAAACAGTCTGGAGAGTTCCCACGTCAACGGTTTGTTTTAAGTACCAAATAAATGGTGCAGGCAAACAGTGCTCATGGAATGTAGAGGACAGTCTTTACCAACACCTAGGGTTTGCAGGTTTGGAGTGTCCCAGGTGGTACTAGTGGTTAAAGAACCCACCTGCCAATTCAGGAGACAAAAGACACCGGTTCAATCCCTGGGTCAGGAAGATCCCCTGGAGAAGGACATGGCAATCCACTCCAGTATTGTTTGGAGAATCCAATGGACAGAGGAGCCTGGCAGGCTATAGCTCATAGGGTCGCATAGAGTTGGACACAGCTGAAGCGATGAGCACACACGCAGAAGGATCTTTCAAGCAGGAGACTTGTCTGGAAGGCAGAGGTCATAATTTAGATAACAGAGAATAAAGTGGGGCTTTCCTGGTGGCTCAGACAGAATCCACTTACAATATGGGAGACTTGTGTTCGATCCCTGGGTTGGGAAGATTCGCTGAAGGAAGGAATGGCAACCCAATCCCACGAACAGAGGAGTCTGATGGGCCACAGTCCATGGGTTCACAAAGAGTCAGACATAACTGAGCGACTAAGCATTGCATTGAGAGAAGAAAGGCGAGAGCCAACGTGCGTGTATTTGAAGCTGGGAGTTAGTTTTAGGAACTATTGGGAGAGACAGTTGGAAAAAGGAGATAAAGATGGTGCTTTAAAAACATTTACTTTGTTCTCTCCAAAACTCCACTGGAGTGACAATAACAGGATCTTTGTTTTAAGAAGTAATCAACAGGGCTTCCCTGGTGGCTCAGTGGTAAGGAATCCGCCTGCCAATGCAGGAGACATGGGTTTATCCCTGGTCTGGGAAGATCCTGTATGGCCTTGGAGCAACTATAAGCCCTTACGCCACAATTACTGATACCTGCTTACCTGAGAACCCACAACAAGCCACTGCAATAAGACGCCTGCGCACCACAACTAGGACGTAACCCCTGCTTTCCGCAATGAGAGAGCCCATGCAGCACGAAAGACCTGGCACAGCCAAAAATAAACTAAAATTATAAAATGTGTGCATACATATATAAATAATATACAAAGAAAATGGTAAAGGAGATAATATAGAGCAAAATTTGAAAACAGAAGGACTAGTAGACACTGATTTGTCAAACCCTGGAAAGCTGAATCCTAAATTGGCAGTGAAAGTCCAGAACCAGCTCACTTGTCTCTTAAGAACCCCAAAGGCACCAGGAATTCATGGCACCTCTGGATGTGACAGTTATGGCTAAGGAGGATCTGTTGGAAATCTGTCTCAGAAGCAGTTAAGATTAAGCAATTAACATTCCGCCCCTCCCCCTCTGCACAGCTAAGTAAACTGCTATTTCACCCTGACAGAAAACAGCTTCATTGTCTAGAGTGGCTAAAAAGGATATTCTCTGGACTGGGGATTTTGGGGAACCACTGGGAGTATGGCTGTCAAAGGGGAAACTGGTTGATTTATTGAAGCTCCGCAGTTGGATATTAGAAAATTCAAGACCTATTTTCTGTGTGGTGGGGAAACCAGGTCTGTCCCCTCAGGGGAAGATTAGAAGATTCTTACTGTTGAATATCACCAGCATCAGAGCTTCAGTCAGGAAACAGCCCAGCCAGATCACCATACGAGGAAGTCACCAAAACCATCCACACACCCAGAGCTTCTAGTAAGTTCCTTTCGCCATACATACCCTTGTATTTGAGCCTATTACTAAGGATCACTAAACACTTGAGGAAAGCCTTGAACCTGAAAGAAGCCAAAACAAACGAACAGAGAAAGAAGTTTCAAAGAACCAGACTCTGCAGGAGGTGAAAGTACCTCCAAAAGTCAATGACATTTTAGTATTTTCTGAGAGATCAAGTAATGCTCAAGTTCTCCAATACTGATAAAGCCAGGCTTCAACAGTACATGAACTGAAAACTTCCAGATGTTCGAGCTGGATTTAGAAAGGGAGAGGAAGCAGAGATCAAATCGCCAACATCCACTGGATCATAGAAAAAACAACAAAATTCCAGAAAAACATCTACTTCTGCTTCATTGACTATGCTAAAGCCTTTGACAGTATGGATCACAATGGGAATATCAAACTCCTTACCTGGCTCCTGAGAAACCTGTATGCAGGTCAAGAAGCAACAGAACGGGATATGGAACAACAGACTAGTTCAAAATTGGGAAAGCAGTATGTCAAGACTGTATATTAGCACCCTGCTTATTAAGCTTATATGCAGAGTACATCATGAGAAATGCCGGGCTGGATGAAGCACAAGCCAGAATCAAGATTACCAGGAGAAATATCAATAACTTCAGATATGCAAATGATACCACCGTTATGGCAGAAAGTGAGGAGGAAATAAAGATCCTCTTGATGAAAGTGAAAGAGTAGAGTGAAAAAGCTGGCTTAAATTCAACATTCAAAAAAGGAAGATCATGGCATCCGGTCCCATCACTTCATGGCAAATAGTTGGGGTAAAAATGGAAACAGTGACAGACTTAATTTTCTTGCGCTCAAAAATCACAGCAGATGGTAAATGCAGTCATGAAATTAAAAGATGCTTGTTCCTTGGAAGAAAAGCTATGATAAACCTAGACAGCATATTAAAAAGTAGAGACATTGCTTTGCCAACAAAGGTCTGTCTAGTCAAAGCTATGGTTTTTTCCAGTAGTCTTGTATGGATATGAGAGCTGCACCATAAAGAAAGCTGAGTGCTGAAGAATTGATACTTTTGAACTGTGGTATTGGAGAAGAATCTTGAGAGTCCCTTGGACAGCAAGGAGATCAAACCAGTCAATCCTAAAGAAAATCAATCCTGAATATTCATTGGAAAGACTAATACTGAAGCTGAAACTCCAATATTTTGGCCAACTGATGCAAAGAACTGACTCATTTGAAGTGACCCTGATGCTGGGAAAGATTGAGGGCAGGAGGAGAAAGGGATGACAGAGGATGACATGGTTGGATGGCATCACCAACACAATGGATATGAGTTTGGGGAAACTCCAGGAGATGGTGAAATACAGGGAAGCCTGGCATGCTGCGGTCCATGGGGTCACAAAGAGTTGGACATGACTGAGTGACTGAACTTAACTGAGAGATTAAATAACTGTACCCATGAAAGGACAGTGGGGGTCAGGAAGCTATATACACAGAAAAGAGCTAAGGGAGCAGAAATGAATTGTTGAAAAATGTGATAAAATATATGAACAGGACAATAGAAGTAGGTTTGGAAGATAAAGAAGAGAAAAAATTTCAGAATATAGTGATAAAGAGAAAACTGAAAGAAGAAAAGACATAAAAATTAGAGGTTGAATCCACGAGGTCTGGTATCCAAATACAGGTGTTTATGGAGGGAATAACTAGGAAATTGTCAAAGAGGCAACTAAAAAGTTTTCCTAAAACTAAAGAACCTGAATTTTGAGATGGAAAAGATTTTAGAACACTGGAACAAATAAAAGCTGTACACTAAGAGAAAAAAAGGAAAATACAGCAAACTAAGACAAAGAATCATATTTGCAACTCCCTTACTCCTCATGTCATACTCACAAAATGATAAAAAATTAAAAAGAAAGAAACAAAACCCAATAGTATTAAAGGCATAGTTAAAATCAGAAATGGAGTAGCCCTCATAGTCAATGAAAGAGTCCGAAATGCAGCACTTAGATGCAATCTCAAAAAC